>JASJET010000390.1:600000-905000 GCA_034092305.1 Diaprepes abbreviatus | reverse complement strand
CGATATCAGTACTGCATCATCGGCATAGCAAATTATCTTTAGTTCTTCTTTTCCCATTCTATATCCTCTACCAGCCTCTTTCACCTCTCTGATAATTTCGTCCATATATCGGTCTACTAAATGAAGAACATTAGGACATATCTAGGTTTAGCGAGCTAATTTACAATAATTTTCAAGCAAGAGTGACAAAAAAACACTTCTACTCGACTGTGTCAAAATATCTTAATTGTTTCACTGATCTTCCTTTCTCTTGCAGCATCATATATCTAAGGTTTGTTTGATGGGTGTAGAAAATGTTGATGATTGACTAAAATGTGATTGTCCGACACACCATATATCTACTTTATTTCAACAGAGAAACCCGCCTTAACGAGTAATAATCTCCAATCATGTCTTGTTTACTGTAACAACTAACAACTACTCAAAAGTAAAAATAAATTCTGAGTTCGGAAAGACCTAAAAGATGTTATCTACGTCAGTAATTTTGCTCTTGACTTCTTGTCTTGTATTGTCGATAAAACCAAGATTTATAGCGTCGAGATAAGACAATTCGAACGACTATTTGACACGACAATATTCTGGTTTTAAATAAAACTTGGGGAGATTAAAAGGACTGGTTATGTTTAATTAAACTCTTAAACTCGTAAAAAATGAGGAGTTTATGGTGGATTTAACTTCAGTTTTTCGCAGAGAAAATTATTGGAATAAGCGATTGTTCGGTAAAGTTATTTTGCAGTGTTGGTTTCGTTAAATTTTTGCGCACCCTGTAGAAATAGGTATAAAATTATGTGTCGGAATCTATATCAAAAATACTCTGAAGTTTTCTATTTTAAATAATGATTTTAGAAAGAATAAAAATTTTGAACAATTACGGATAAAAAGTTTAATAAACAATACGTCCTTAATTTTTGGATGTACAGGGTGAGTCAACGATTGGATGAAGTAAGTTTGTGCCTTTTCGGTGAAATTTACAAAGAAACTATATTTATTGTTTGATACAGTTTATTTTTACGCAGATTTTAAAAATATTTAGGACTCTACAGGGTGAGCCAAAAAACTAGGACAGCATAAAGTTGTATTTTTTTTAAATAGAAGACCCTATATACGAATCGTATTTTCGATTTAGCTTATAATTATAAATCTTTTTTATTAAGGGTTTACTATAACAAAACTTTATAGTTTCTGAGATAATTAAGTTTAAAGAAAAAAAGTCACATTTTCAAGCATCAATTCAATCCTAAATAACGTTTTCAATTTTGTGACAAATATATTCAAATTTGGAATTTGGCTAGGCCAAGGACAAGTTAACATAATTTTTACCTAATATTTGCAATAAAAGCTACAGGGTGTTGAACACATCGGCTCAAATTTGAACAAGTTTAAATGAATAAATATCTTTTTTTTTAAATGGTACACCCTGTATATTTTCATGTTATTTAATAGAGTAATAAAAACCCTAAAAGTTTTGTTCAATATATCCTATAACTATTTATAATAGTTTTTGAGATATTTCAGTTTTTCTTATTTTCCATACTTTTTTACAGAAATAGTCTTCATTATCATAGTAGCCATGGCAAAAACAATGTAAAAGAACATTTTTCTGTGTGTCAAATTTATAACCGCAATCGCTTCTTTTGGTTTTTATGTAGTGTAGTTTGTTTTTTTTTTGCATTCATCTTATATTGTAAAATGAATTTTCCAAAGAATGAGTTAATAGATATGATTTATACAATAGGAGAGGCTCAAAAAAATTGCCTTCTTGCTCAAAGAATTTACAAAATGAAGTATCCTGATCGACGCCAGCCTAATACCCATACTTTTCACAACTTAATGCAAAGATTTGATTCTTCTGGTACTGTTGATTATCCAAAACGTAAAGTGGTCAACAAACCAGTAACTAATGAAGAAAAGAACTACAAGTATTGTTAAATGTTCAGGAAAATCCTTATATTGGTAGCCGTCAGTTAGCAGCATTATGTGAAACATCACAATCCACCGCTAATCGTACTACCAAGAAATATAGGTATCATCCATATCACATGGAATTACACCAAGAATTGCATGGACAAGATTTTGAAAGTCGTGTAAACTTTTGTCGTACAATAAATGCGGAGATTCAATTAAATCCAAATTTATTATGCAAGGGAATGTTTAGTGATGAAGCTACTTTTAGAAATAACGGTGCCGCAAATAGACGCAACATGCATTATTACGCCACAGAAAACCCATTTTGGATTAGAGAGCTGCAACATCAAGACCACTGGTCATTAAATGTTTGGTGTGGTATTCATCATAATCGAATTATTGGACCCCACTTTTTAATGAACCACTAAATGGCCATAGTTACCTGAACTTTCTACAAGAAGAACTACCCCAACTGCTTCAAGGTCTCGATAGGGATGAGCTCGACAGTATGTGGTTCCAGCACGATGGTGCGCCTCCGCATTACCATCGTGAAGTTCGTGCGTTTTTGGACCAACGATATCCGCAAAAATGGATTGGACGTGGGGGTTTCATTGAGTGGCCACCGAGGTCTTGCGACATCACCCCATTAGATTTCTTCCTATGGGGTTATATTAAAAATAAGGTGTATGTTAATCCACCAACAACAGTGGAAGATATGCGAAACAGGATTAGGGATACCTGTAGAACAATAGCGCCACTAATTTTGTCCAGGGTCCGAGAAAATCTGCAAAAAAGACTAAATTTGTGCATTGCACAAGAGGGTCGTTTATTCGAACACTTATTAAAAAGAAATAATTAATCTCAGTATTTAATAGGTAATTTTTTTGTTTCAATTTAGTATAAAAGTAAATATGTATTTGCCTTGTCGTTATTGTTGTGTTAATTTTTTCACATTATGTTTAATTAAACTATTGCCGTTGTAATATAACGAATAATGTATTTCATCATATTTAACCACATTCTGCTTGTTTCTGTAGTTTCTTTTTATTATTTTACATGGCTATTATGATAAGGAAGACTATTCCTGTAAAAAAGTATGGAAAATAAGACAAACTGAAATATCTCAAAAACTATTATAAATAGGTATAGGATATATTGAACAAAACTTTTAGGGTTTTTATTACTCTATTAAATAACATGAAAATATACAGGGTGTACCATTTAAAAAAAAAAGATATTTATTCATTTAAACTTGTTCAAATTTGAGCCGATGTGTTCAACACCCTGTAGCTTTTATTGCAAATATTAGGTAAAAATTATGTTAACTTATCCTTGGCCTTGCTAAATTCCAAATTTGAATATATTTGTCACAAAATTGAAAACGTTATTTAGGATTGAATTGATGCTTGAAAATGTGACTTTTTTTCTTTAAACTTAATTATCTCAGAAACTATAAAGTTTTGTTATAGTAAACCCTTAATAAAAAAGATTTAAAATTATAAGCTAAATCGAAAATACGATTCGTATATAGGGTGTTCTATTTAAAAAAATACAACTTTATGCTGTCCCAGTTTTTTGGCTCACCCTGTAGAGTCCTAAATATTTTTAAAATCTGCGTAAAAATAAACTGTATCAAACAATAAATATAGTTTCTTTGTTAATTTCACCGAAAAGGCACAAACCTACTTCATTCAATCGTTGACTCACCCTGTACATGGGGGATTTTAATGTAGATTTTTCTGGATGTATTTTCAAGTGATGTGACATAATTCAATTCATTAATACACTCTGTAGGACTCAATTAATTAATAATCCTACTCGAATATCATGCAATTCTGTCTCACTTATTTATTTCTAATCCAGATTTAGTAACACATTGTGATACTTTACCTGACCCATTATTATCGGTCCATGAATTTACATCTTGTGAGTATGAATTACCAAATAATAAAAAACAAATTATCTTTAAAGAATATAGAGATCTAAAAAATATAAATATATCACAATTTACGGCTGATTTGAAGTCAATTCCCTGGTGAAATTTATTTGATATTGAAAATATAAATGATATAATAGAAATTATTAATTCCAACGTAGCTACCTTACTAGATCTTCATGCTCCCATGAAAAAAGTTAGGTTTACCAAGAATAATTTTCCCTAAATAACTTGGTGAAATAATGCCGTAAGTAAATTTAAGAGAACAAAGAATGGTGGGCACTAGGAATATTATAAATCTCTTCGCAACCTCACAACCCTAACTATTCGTAACGAAAAAAAAACTTGTTTGGATGCAAGGTTGGAACTATCAAAAGACATATGGCGGAAATTAAACAAATACAGTATAGCAGTTAGTAAAAACAAAGTTGATATCCCCGAAAATCTGATGGATCCTAACTTAATAAACAGATTTTTTAGATCTTCTATACCTAATTCAGGGGGACATAATAATGAACTTTTGATATTTTATGAAAATGGTATGAAAGATGATGTAACCCGTAATTTTAAATATAAAGGAGTAACAGAGTTGAGGATGGCAAATAATCTCTAAAATAAAGTATGACGGTGCATACACCAGAACTTTTTGAGCCAGTAGTTCTGGATCCCATCGAGACCTGGAGCTTTCCAGTTATGGGATTCCTTGATTATTCTTGAAATTTCCTCGGTGGTAAATGGCTCAAAGTGCATCTGGCTGTAGTCTTGGCAAATTTGGTGTTCTTCATTGATCCAATCAGCTGCGATGTTACAATTGGCTGGTGTGGAAAGTTGGTTTCTCCAGAACTCTTCTACCTGCTCTCTATTGGGATATCTATTATTTGCCATATTAGGTGGAGAATTTAGCTTACGGTAGAAAGTCTTTTCTGATCGTTAGAAGAGTGCATTGTCGTGTATACATGATTTACAAGCCAAACGGCTTCGCACTCCCTCCAGGGATTATTCACTCATACCAGGCATACAAAGATGCCAAAAGTATGAAGCTCTGTGGGAACCCTTTCCATGTTATCGGGTCCTAGGTGACGTTGTCTGCTGCATTTCCCATGAATTTTCGGACGGTTCGCGCGGTTGCTAGAATTGCTTTCTGCATCGGTTTATAAAGATACTCACTAAGGCCCAGTCCCTTGATGTTCTGCAGGAGGTTCTTCGGTATCACTCCAATTGTTGACAGTATTATGGGAATCGTTTGGACGCTGTTCATTGCCCATTGTCTTCGGATTTGGACCTCCAGATCTCTGTATTTGGCGATCTTCTCGTTGTATTTTGGCCTTAGGTTGTTGTTGTTAGGCACCGCAATGTCGATTAATGTAGTTCGCCTAGAAATTTTATTTATTAGTATAATGTCTGGTCTATTATGAGCTACTGTTTGATCCGTCAGAACTGTTCGGTCCCAATATAACTTGAACTGATTGTTCTCAAGAATATACTCCGGACTGTACTTGTAATAAGGCACTTTTCCTACCTGTAATAGGTTTAACTTTTCTGTTAACTCTTGGTGGAGTATCTTAGCGGCTGAGTCGTGTCTTAACTTATACTCGGTTGCGGCAAACACTTGGCATCCTCCAGTTATGTGCTGAATTGTCTCTGATGTTCGACAGCCATACCTGCATTGGTCATTTTCTATTGAGGGATCTCTAATGATGAACTTCCGATAGTTCTTCGTCGCAATAACCTGGTCTTGGATAGCTAACAAGAAGCCCTCCGTTTCCGGAAATATCTGTCCTGAAATCAATCAGTAGTTCGACGCTGAGTTGTCGACATTGTCCTGATTGACCTCATTTGGATGCCGTCCATGAAGGGGCTTCTGTAGCCAGGTCTGTAACTTCTTTTGGTCTGTTTGGTGGTGAGAAGCAATATCCTGTTCCCTCAGCTGTAGCGGCGTTGAATCGTCTGTCTCGCATATTGCTCGATGTAGTGTGGAAGAGTCCGCTAACCTGTGTAAATATGAACGTAAGTTTATTATTTGTTGATCGAGCTGCTTACCAATATCCACCAATCCTCTTCCTCCTTGGTGTCTTGGAAGCATTGTACGTTCAATAGCAATCCGAGGGTGGTGTTTGTGTGCTTTTGTTAGGAGTGTTCTTATTTTTCTTTGCAGGTTTTGGATGTCCGTCCTGCTCCACTTTACAATTCCAAAAGAGTAGCTAAGCGCAGAGCATGCGTACGTGTGTTATTATTATTATTATTATAAAAGCTTAAGATTTTCGTGGCATTGTGCTATTGTTTTATGAAGTATTCTGATTTACTTTAATAGAATGTGTGGTACAGTTTTAATAAAATGTAATATATTTTAAAACATGCAAATGTGTTTTAATGGCAGTCAACATTTTTTGGAAAAAAAGCAAACTTCGGACTCTCATTCAACGACCATAAAATGAAGTGTAATAATTACCATTTTACTTTCAAAGTGAAACGCATCGATACACTCATACGTATCGATACTTCCTCGTTACTACTCCAATACATCCACCTTGAAAGAAGCCCGGTATTTAGAGTAATCTACTATACAAAAGACCCCTTATTAACTCGCTTCCACCGGTCTCTATACAATCATTATAATAAGGTATAGAATGAACGAAAACTGTGCCTATCTAAATAAAAAAAGCCGCTTAGACTGTGAAGGGTTGATACAAGAAAGCACAAATAAGTTCAACGTACGATGCTTTTCAATGGTTTTTTATTTCCTTTGAAACGTTTTCTGGGAGTATTGAAAGGGGGAGATAACAAAAACGCTTACTTGTGCATTTTGGTGTTGTGTCTTGAAAGGAAAATTTGTTTTTCTTTGGGGTTTCAGCTGCGAGCAATTTTACCTTCTTTCCTCTTGAAAATATTTACTGCAAAATAAAGTTGACGTAGCATTCGTTAGTTATGCATGAAACCTGATTCTTTACCGCAAATGAGTCTTAAAAAAGTAATTATATCAAGTAATCTCGGCGCAGTAATCAAGCCGAAACAAATTAAAAAATCTTCTCGCGTAATAAGGCAGCTTCATCAATGTTTTACAAAGAACTCGCTGTTTTCCCAGACGGTATCAGATGGTATTCAGACAGACGAGATGACTGGATCAGATAATGTGCAGAAATTAACTCGCTGGTAGCGACATGTGCTATATTTAGCAGAGTGTAAATTTACTGATGGCCGACACTTTATAAAATTCCGTTGTTGGATTGGGAATAATGTAAAGATTTAATTATTATTTGTTTTATATTGTTTTAACACTTATTCAAGGGGCCTTCTAATAAAAAAAATGTAATTTTCGTAAAGAGTTGGATTCATTGTGATATTTTTTTAAAGCAAATACTATTGTCTTTAGCGGTATAGCGGCTCTTACTGCCAGAAAATTATCGTCAGGACTCGCTTACTTGTTTGTCTGTTAATTGTTAAGGGGTAATAATTCGTGCTCATTTTGTTATATTACTGGTTATGTTTGAAGGTTGTAGACAATGTTGAAGATTGACTAAAATGAGGTTGTCGGACTTGCATTGTCTTTATTTTTATTTATTTTTACGACGTTTCGATTGTTGTTGTTTTCGTTGTATCTCTAATCGTTATCAAGTATAAACTGAATGTTTTGTCTTAAGACTACGAGCTTATATAGGGACTGTGTCCACTGAACCGCAAAGTTTCGTTTCACTGTACACACCTCAATGATTTGATGTCACAAAGTAGTGGTTGCCAAAGATTAGGTATCTCAACACTCGGTTTACTGAAGATTCCATTATTGTTTTTAAAGTGTGTACAGTGAAGCGCAACTTCGCGCTTCAATGGACACAGTCCCTATATAAGCTCGTAGTCTTAAGACAAAACATTCTATAATATATTCACTCACGATATCCCCAAAACCAGGAACACGAATATGGCCCTATTCGCAGATGATACTGCGATCATGGCGAGATCTACCCATCCCATGATGGTCAGTAGATATCTACAGGAAGAAATGAACCTGGTCAACGACTGGTTCATATCCTGGAAAATAGCGGTAAATCCTGATAAGAGTCAAGCAATCCTCCTGACAAAAAGAAGGAGACCACCGGGCGAGAATATAGATATTGATGGCGAAGACGTCGAATGGACGAATCAAGCCAAATATCTTGGAATAACACTAGATAGAGGACTGTGTTGGGAGAAATATACCACAGCCACGATAAAGAAATATAAAATGGCAAGGAAGCTATTATACCCCTTGCTAAACAGAAGAAGCAAAATGAGCCTAAAAAATAAGCTGACGCTCATTAAGACAGTACTCAGGCCAGTGCTGACGTACGGGTCAGTAGCGTGGGGTCACGCTGCTGCAATGTACACCAAAAGGCTAGAAGCTCAGGAAAACATAAGCCTGAGAATGGCCTTAGATGCCCCGTGGTTCGTCAGGAACGAACAAATACGTAGAGAGATGAGATGGACTCCTCTACGAGAAGTCTTAAGACAAAAGGCTGCAAAAGCCTTTCAAAAAGCTGAACTCCATGATAATCCACTGATTAGGCAATCAGTGGATTATGACCCGGAAATAGATGCTAGGAAACACAAAAGACCTAAATTTCAGGTCTAGGTAAAGCACGCAGATGACTCCAGTGGGAAAAAGAACAGAAGATCAAAGAAAACATCAAGAGAAGAAAGAAGAGAGAAGATCATTGGACAGGTAGGAGCTTCAGAGCTCGAGGATTATCCCTCAAGGGCTGCAACATACATTTTTGCAGGGATGAGTGAGATGAATGAATGTAGAGCGAATGGCGTAGAGAGACCAACCTTGCATTGTACGCGAAATGCAAGGAAGTGCGAAGCAATAGGAGCACCGGCTCCTGGAGCGGAAACACCAAAGAGTGATGACCGAAGATTTATAAGGCCAAGGCCCGGAAACCAATGGGACACTCACAGTGCACTTCTGTAGACTATAGCTTCACTATAGGAAACAGAAGATGATCGTGGGGACCCTCAGTCCAGGGGGGGTTTTAGCCGGTAAGAATCCGGCACTACCCGTACACTTCGTGCGGGTGTCTATGCAAGATTTCCCCTCCGCAAAAAAAAAAAAAACATTCAGTTTATACTTGATAACGATTAGAGATACAACCTAATCGAAACGTCGTAAAAATAAAAATAAATAAAAATAAAGACAATGCAAGTCCGATCACATTTTAGTCAATTAGTTCAAGTTGTGATGTGCTTCCAGCCTTTCGACCAATGCTTAAATTTCTTTTTTGCAGCTTCTACAAATTGCTCTTCAACCTTATTTATTGGGAGCTATTTGCTTAATGTTACGAATTATTACCCCTTAACAATTTGTAGACAAACAAGTAATAGAGTCTTGATAAGAATTTTCTGACAGTAAGAGCCGTTAATACGTTCAAGACAAATTCTGACAAAGCAAAAAAAGGAAAATATGCTTTGCTTTTTTTTTGACCAATGAAAAGGTGAAAGGTAATAGAAAAACGTCGTAAAAATAAATAAAAACAAAGACAATGCAAGTCCGACAACCACATTTTAGTCAATTACTGGTATGTTCTGGTTCAGCGTAGTTTTTGTACAAGTAATTATTTTCAGAGGGCTCCGAGTCTTTGCAGACACTCTTGAAGTACTCCGCATGATGGTTCTTGTAGTTCTTAAGCATTTTTACTTTGAACGAAATTCCAAAAATTGGAAGAATCACTGTTTATATTTTACTTAGCATCTTTTATAAAAGCCTCATAGGCCCGCTGTGACTGTGGCTTTATTAACCTACGCCTGTACTTTTCCAGGTAATAAGTAGTTTTGTGAAGATGTCGACGAACTTTTTTCTTTTTGAAAATGTTAGTAATGAATTCACCCATAAACTAAGGAGGAAAACGCCTTCTTCTGGACAATTTGCGAGGTATACAGGCAACAAAGTTGCAATCTAAGATATAATAAAACGACTAACAGGCATCGACCATGGCAGTAGACTCAGTAACTGGACACCAATCGGTGTGGAGCATCATTTCATACAGGCTTACAAAATTGACTCTGTAAAAGTTGAATTGAGTTTGATCAGCGTTGCGTGCAGGAAAATAAGGGGAATTAGTGAAAGTTGTATATGAAACTCAAAAGTCAGAGCAGATGTGGATCTTCATCAACTGCGCGACTCGGTAAGATTAAGATTAGCAAATATTAGGTCCAGTTTATGCAGCTAAGACTCATAGACATTTTAAATAATGTAGAGGTAGACAGCAGAGACGTAAGAATTATTAAAAATCAATATTGGCGGCAGAAAGCAACAGTATGGCTAAATGGAAAGCTCACAGAAGAAAGTAAAATTCTGCGAGGCGTCAGACAGGACTGCATACTATCTCCACTGCTTTTTAATATATATTCAGATAAAATCTTTAAACGGGCTACTCAAGGACAACGAATGGGAGTACAAATCAATGGAGAATATATAAATACAATACGATATGCTGACGACACTGTTATCCTAAGCGACAAACTACAAGACCTGCAACATCTATTAAAATGTGTTAACTCTGAGGGTTAAGAAATGGGGCTCAACATAAATATCAAAAAGACAAAATTTATGGTCTTTAGTAGACAACCTCATCTTAACGCTTCAATACAAATAGAAGGAAAAAGTATAGACAGGGTGACTCATTTTAAATATCTTGGATGTTATATCACCGAAAATCTAAACCCAGATAAAGAGATAAGGTGTAGAATAGAGACTGCTAGAGCAACTTTTCAAAAAATGAAACCACTTTTCTATAATGATAACCTCAACCTAAAACTACGACAGAGAATAATAAGATCATACGTCTGGCCAGTGTAACTATATGGGGCAGAGATCTGGACAATTAAGGTTGCCACGATTAATCGGTTGGAGGCTCTCGAAATGTGGTTACACCGGCGAATGCTGAGAATACCTTGGACAGCTAGGCAGACCAACGAAATGGTACTCAATAGGGCCGACACAACTCGTCTACTATTAAACACTGTGAAGTGTAGAAAAATTTCATACTTTGGACATATATTCAGAGGGGAGCGATATAGAATTCTTCAGCTAATCATGATGGGTAAAGTAGAGGGACTTAGAGAGGTAGGAAGGAGACAGGCTTCCTGTTTGAGGAATATTCGTGAATGGACAGGTATACGTAACGCGGGGGAACTGTTCTAGATAGCGCAGGACCGTGAAAGACTTGCCAATGTAATTGCCAACGTCAGGGGGACCTGATATGGCACTTGAAGAAGAAGAATGCAGGTAAGTGCAGTAAGTACGTAGTTAATGTAAAAAGTTTTGTACAAAATTAACAGACGTAAAAATTCCAAACGATATTTCGCAGAGGGAGGACCTTTTTTAAAATGCAGCTCCTTGAACTCGTAGAAGGAAACTGGACTATTTTATTTCACTCTCACGCTAACTAAAATCCCTTTTAAATTAGAAGCATCGCATTTTAAGTAAACTAAAAACGTCTTAAACATATTTTCCGCGCCACACAAGCTATTTAAGAGTAAATTAATGTAAAATACACGATCACGTCCGAAGAAGAAAAACACATATAAATCTTTCACTTAAATTCCCATACATCAAGCACTTACATCTCAGAGATGGCACTAAATACACGTTCACAATTACTAAAAGAAATTTACAGGACTGCACTGTCATGTGGCGGGTATTAATTTCCCAGCGATTATTTCCAGATGGGGTTTCTAGGCATTCCGCATGAAAAATTTCGAAAATATATTTTCTTAATGGCATTTTTCACGTCAAAATAAATATTTAACTCGCTATATTATATCGTTATAACTTGCCAGCCAAGTGTGTATTTTCTCGAACCATTTCAAGCATTATTTTCCACCCTTATAATATTTTTCCTCGGTAAGCAAGAGACGCACTTTTACCCTATTATAGGTGTATCTATTAACATGTCGAACAGATATCTCGTTCTTTCTTTGGAGTTGAATAAAACAGTTTATAGTCCGGGAGTTTAGTGGGTTTGTGTAGCCGATGAAGGGGCATGGCTCCGCCAAAATTATTAATTAAAAAATAGTTTTTTGTAAAATAAAAAATACTTTTGTGTTCATCAGCCGATCCTAAGCAAAAATTGTCTCTGCGTCCAGCAATTTTATTGAAAATTCTAGAACTATAAGTTGAGATTACTTACAAAGAGAAAATGTAATGTTTTAACTACTTTTTCCCACTATAAACATGAATCATTTCCGAGCAATCTAGGTAAAAGTGATCGTTGTATCCGCAATGGTAACAACGTATCTTATTCGAATGCTACCGGCGACCCTGACCCTTTCGTCTTGGTCTGGCATAAGTCACTTTAATGCTACAATCGCAAGCCTTGACGGCAACTGCAGCATTTTGTAAATAGCAAATCCAAAACAAGGAATACTATTACTTAACCAGACTTCTTTAAGTTCACCATAAAGAGCAAGGACTTCCTCTAAGTCGCTCTTTCAAATTCATCACCTATATTAGCAACATGAAGTCGATAGCCATCAGGATCTCTGTCAAGCACAGTACTCTAAGTACAGGGTGAGTCAACGATTGGATGAAGTAGGTTTGTGCCTTTTCGGTGAAATTAACAAAGAAACTATATTTATTGTTTGATACAGTTTATTTTTACGCAGATTTTAAAAATATTTAGGACTCTACAGGGTGAGCCAAAAAACTAGGACAGCATAAAGTTGTATTTTTTTAAATAGAACACCCTATATACGAATCGTATTTTCGATTTAGCTTATAATTTTAAATCTTTTTTATTAAGGGTTTACTATAACAACACTTTATAGTTTCTGAGATAATTAAGTTTAAAGAAAAAAAGTCACATTTTCATGCATCAATTCAATCCTAAATAACGTTTTCAATTTTGTGACGAATATGTTCAAATTTGGAATTTAGCAAGGCCAAGGACAAGTTAATATAATTTTTATCTAATATTTGCAATAAAAGCTACAGGGTGTTGAACACATCGGCTCAAATTTGAACAATTTTAAATGAATAAATATCTTTTTTTTTAAATGGTACACCCTGTATATTTTCATGTTATTTGATAGAGTAATAAAAACCCTAAAAGTTTTGTTCAATATATCCTATACCTATTTATAATAGTTTTTGAGATATTTCAGTTTTTCTTATTTTCCATACTTTTTTACAGACATAGTCTTCATTATCATAGTAGCCATGGCAAAAACAATGTAAAAGAACATTTTTCTGTGTGTCAAATTTATAACCGCAATCGCTTCTTTTGGTTTTTACGTAGTGTAGTTTGGTTTTTTTTTTGCGTTCATCTTATATTGTAAAATAAATTTTCCAAAGAATGAGTTAATAGATATGATTTATACAATAGGAGAGGCTCAAAAAAATTGCCTTCTTGCCCAAAGAATTTACAAAATGAAGTATCCAGATCGACGCCTGCCTAATACCCATACTTTTCAAAACTTAATGCAAAGATTTAATTCTTCTGGTACTGTTGATTATCCAAAACGTAAAGTGGTCAACAAACCAGTAGCTAATCGTACTACCAAGAAATATAAGTATCATCCATATCACATGGAATTACACCAAGAATTGCATGGACAGGATTTTGAAAGTCGTGTAAACTTTTGTCGTACAATAAATGCGGAGATTCAATTAAATCCAAATTTATTATGCAAGGTAATGTTTAGTGATGAAGCTACTTTTAGAAGTAACGGTGCCGTAAATAGACGCAACATGCATTATTATGCCACAGAAAACCCATTTTGGATTAGAGAGGTGCAACATCAAAACCACTGGTCATTAAATGTTTGGTGTGGTATTCATCATAATCGAATTATTGGACCCCACTTTTTTAATGAACCACTAAATGGCCATAGTTACCTGAACTTTCTACAAGAAGAACTACCCCAACTGCTTCAAGGTCTCGATAGGGATGAGCTCGACAGTATGTGGTTCCAGCACGATGGTGTGCCTCCGCATTACTATCGTGAAGTTTGTGCGTTTTTGGACCAACGATATCCGCAAAAATGAATTGGACGTTTGGGTTTCATTGAGTGGCCACCAAGGTCTTGCGATATCACCCCATTAGATTTCTTCCTATGGGGTTATATTAAAAATAAGGTGTATGTTAATCCACCAACAACAGTGGAAGATATGCGAAACAGGATTAGGGATACCTGTAGAACAATAACGCCACTAATTTTGTCCAGGGTCCGAGAAAATCTGCAAAAAAGACTAAATTTGTGCATTGCACAAGAGGGTCGTTCATTCGAACACTGATTAAAAAGAAATAATTAATCTCAGTATTTAATAGGTAATTTTTTTGTTTCAATTTATTATAAAAGTAAATATGTATTTGCCTTGTCGTTATTGTTGTGTTAATTTTTTCACATTACGTTTAATTAAACTATTGCCGTTGTAATATAACGAATAATGTATTTCATCATATTTACCCACATTCTGTTTGTTTCTGTAGTTTGTTTTTATTATTTTACATGGCTACTATGATAATGAAGACTATTTCTGTAAAAAAGTATGGAAAATAAGAGAAACTGAAATATCTCAAAAACTATTATAAATAGGTATAGGATATATTGAACAAAACTTTTAGGGTTTTTATTACTCTATTAAATAACATGAAAATATACAGGGTGTACCGTTTAAAAAAAAAGATATTTATTCATTTAAACTTGTTCAAATTTGAGCCGATGTGTTCAACACCCTCTAGCTTTTATTGCAAATATTAGGTAAAAATTATGTTAAATTGTCCTTGGCCTTGCTAAATTCCAAATTTGAATATATTTGTCACAAAATTGAAAACGTTATTTAGGATTGAATTGATGCTTGAAAATGTGACTTTTTTTCTTTAAACTTAATTATCTCAGAAACTATAAAGTTTTGTTATAGTAAACCCTTATTAAAAAGATTTAAAATAATAAGCTAAATCGAAAATATGATTCGTATATAGGGTGTTCTATTTAAAAAAATACAACTTTATGCTGTCCTAGTTTTTTGGCTCACCCTGTAGAGTCCTAAATATTTTTAAAATCTGCGTAAAAATAAACTGTATCAAACAATAAATATAGTTTCTTTGTTAATTTCACCGAAAAGGCACAAACCTACTTCATCCAATCGTTGACTCACCCTGTACAGTGGCATTGTACATGCCCCTCTTGACCACACTTCCAACAACGCATTCAATTTCTGCTAAGAAAGATTGTGTTTTTGTTGTCACGTGTTTTTCGTTTGCTCAAAAATTCTTGCAACTTCTTCATTAGCCTTATGGAAATTTCCCCATTGGTCCTGCGATAATCCTGGGAAACATTGACTCTTCTTAAAATTCGTTCTTGGTTCCTTGAGGTTTATTTGGCTGTTACAAAATGCAGGGCATGAGCAAGAGCCTCGAACACTTTCCTAAGTCGGTCCATTCTTAGAGTCTGACTTGTTTCTGGGTCGCGTAAACTTTTGATAAAACTGTTCACTGCTAAAGCACGCTTTATTTCTTCCGGATATATTGAGAAAGTCGAATTTATTAGCCTCATTATATCCGTCTCATATTCTTGCAGACTTTCGTTGTATTTTTGTCTTCTCCTTGGAGTTGGGCCTTATAAACTCCTTGGAGGTGGGCTTCCTCATAGCGCATCTCCAAAAAAGTAACAATAAACTCGTAATCATTCTGTTTTTTTTCGGGAATATTAGGTAAAAACTCCATAGCTTCACCTCGTAGTGCTAGAACAACAGCACATGTCTTTTCCGGTGGACTCCGGCTTCGAATTGACCGACATAGGTACACCAAGGTTCTTTGCCGTCACACTAGTTGCAGGAACACCATCTACCTTTATTATACCTGTACTGGCTATCTTCTCGAATTGCAAATGTAATTGTTGCACCTGTTTCTGAATTCTCGTCACCTCATGTTGTACTTAACAATGTATGTCTTCTTTAAATTGTTGCATCTGTTTCTGAATTTCCGTCTCCTCGTGTTGTACTTCGCCATGTACATCTTCTCTGATTTTGCTAATCTTCTGCCGTATTTCTTGTTCTATGCGCTTCATATCTTTCTGTCTTCATGTCCTCCAGGCTTGTTTTTAGTTCTTGTTTCATATTATTTTGGCTTGTCTTTAATTCTTGTTTCATATCGTCTAGATTCTTTGCCCTATCTTATTGGCTTGTCTTTAATTCTTGTTTCATGTCATCTTGGCTTGTCTTTAGTGTCATGAATTCTTGTTTTATATCGTCTTGGCTTGTCTTTAATTATCGTTTTGATTTTTCGTTACATCTTCTTTCAATTCTTATTTCATCTCTTTCTGGCTTTTCTTCATATCTTCCAGGCTGGTTTTTATGTCTTATATCATCATCAGAATCTGATTTAAGCTAGTTTGAATTTGCTCTTCTATTTTTGTTTTTTCTTCCTAGTTTCTACTGGCATACAGTTTCATTTCACTTTTTTTTGTAATTTTTTTACTCAAACTAACCTCTTCTGGATTCCATCGCACCTCTAACACTAATTTGTTCCAGACGGTCCATTTTTGAACACACTCTACGATTTCAAAAGCTTTTATTGTCAACTTCACAATTTCTGACACTTGTCCAACACTTCAAGTTACATCGACGATGTCTCGAACTAAACTGTCCCCAACAGCCGGTCTGGAGGCTTTATATACCCTTTTGGCCGATACCAGAAGATTCCGCATCTTTCTAGAACTATTTTCATACTATCTGGTGTAATAGAAAATATGGAGGAGTAATCTGGCGATTTCTAGACGTTCTGTCAAAGGCGTTCCACGTTAAAAATAAGAAAATAGAATTTAATAAAAAGTTCCACACCTTCTTTCATCGACGTTGCATGACGAAATTAACAAAAGGTAAAATTAATTAAATAAATTATGAACTCGTAGAAAATAATATATATATATATATATATATATATATATATATATATATATATATATATATATATATATATATATATATGTAATTTTTTCTTTATTTTGTCTTTTCTTGGGTTTAGGTTCTTTATTTAACAAAAAAAGTTCAAAAAATTGACGTTCCGCCCTTTATTTAAGGCATTTTCAAAATTTTTTGTTTATTTTCTTTTCTAAAAATATTTTTTATATAATTAAAAACATTCACACAAAAACATATCTACAATTTTAGAAGACAAACAAACACTTTAAAACACTATTTAAATTTTTTAAAAATATTTAATTTTACCAGTACATATCTTGACTTTTTGTTTATTAATTAATAATGAAAAAAACCAAAAAAACCATACATTTAATTTTATGTTTAAGAGGATATTCAATTTTTGATGTTTATTAACAGGATCGAATACTTAATATTTTTCTTTAAATTAGGTAAATGTGGCTCAAATTTCCTATATCCGTTCTGTCGTTAACAGTGTTTTTATCTTTTTTAATTTCTATCATTTCCTTTATCTGTCATTTTTGGTAATTCATATCTTTGTTTTTAATTATGGTACTGTTATAATCAAAAGTATGTTTTTTGTCCTGTGTGTGTTTGTTTAACGCTGTTGAGGCGTTTTTCGTATATTTATAGTCATTCAATCTGTTCTTTAGCAATTGGCTTGTCATCCCTATATATTTTTTGTGACAATTTGTGCAAGAGATCGAATATACTACATTTGATTTATTCATGAGAGGAGTTTTACTTTTTAAATGCCTTAAATAAAGGGCGAAACGTCAATTGTTTGTTAAATAAAGGACCTAAACCCAAGAAAAGACAAAATAAAGAAAAAATTATAAAATCTATGGTTCAAGAATCAGGAAAATATTATATATATATATATATATATATATATATATATATATATACATATATATATATATATATATATATATATATATATATATATATATATATATATATATATATATATATATATATATATGTATATATATATATATATATATATATATATATATATATATATATATGTATATATATATATATATATATATATATATATATATATATATATATGGGTATATACCTAAGCATACTAAGGAATATTAATGGACTGATTTTAGGAGCTAAGAATTTGGGTTAAGATGACTAGTTTTAATGGGCAGACACCAAAAAGTGAATAATACCCGACCATTTTTCTAGAATTCGTCGTCAAAATTTTTAAATCAGGAGGGGGTCAAATAACATAAAAATTGGTGGGGTCATGTCTCCTCATCGACTACGCAAACCCACTAGACGCCACCAGTATTACCAAATATCAAAATATTAAAAAGTTGATGCTGGTAGCCGTTACTATGTGGTAGTTAATCATCTTCGGGAAATGTTTAAAAGGAACTACTATGTTTTTTACCACTAAATTTATTAAGAAAACAGTGACTGCAGTTTCAACTCAGAGTCATTTTTAAACTGAATTATGAAGGTAGACTAAGTATTCAATACAGAAACATGAGGAAATTTAACAATAAAAAAAACTACCTGAGAAATTACATTATTACAAAGGGGAGGTACTAAATTTTAGGAACTAATTATTATTTGGAGACAACAAACTGTCTGGTCATTAAGCAAATTTACATTTTTATTTTTACTATGTTTATATATTTCTAAAGATTCAAAAATATTTAACTTTTAGCCCTTTGTTGAATAATGTAATATGTCAGTGTTGCTTAAATCAGGAAAACTGTGGCTGTGTTCTAGGCAATGGTTGGCAAAGCTCGAGTCTGTTTTTTGTAGTCTATATGATCGGTGGTGTTCTGAAAAGAGAGTTTTAAAGCTTCTACCACTTTGTCCAATACACAAGCTATCACACTCTGAACATTTTAACTTATAAACTCCTGATTTATCAAATTTATTAATTTTATCTTTAGCATTGTAAAGGATAGTGGACAGATTGTGTTGAGATTTAAAGGCTACTTTTATGTTATGTTTGGAAAGAGTATTAGCTATGTTTTCTGATAGGGTACCACAGTATGATAAAGATATATAAGATGAACTATCTTTATCATTTTTTATTTTGGGATATATTGAATTAAAAGCTAGTTGTTTTTGTTTTTTAGGTATTAATTTCTTTATGGTTTGTTGGGAGAAATTGTTTGATATTGCAATCCTTTCAATGATATTTAGGTCCTCTTGAAGATCTTCTTCAGAAAGAGGCAGAGAAAATGCTCTATGTATCATTGAATTGTATGCAGCCATTTTGTGTTGTAAGAGGTGAAAAGAGTCATTAAATATAGTATTACCTGTAAACGTTGGTTTTCTAAAAATTTTAAAATTACATTGATTATTGATGTGAGATTTTTAAAAAACCAATGTTTACAGATAATACTATATCTAATGACTCTTTTCACCCCTTACAACAGAAAATGGCTGCACACAATTCAATGATACATAGAGTATTCTCTCTGCCTCTCTCTGAAGAAGATCTTCAAGAGGAACTAAATATCATTGAAAGGATTGCAATATTAAACAATTTCTCCCAACAAACCATAAAGAAATTAATAACTAAAAAACAAAAACAACTAGCTTTTAATTCAATATATCCCAAAATAAAAAATGATAAAGATAGTTCATCTTATATATCTTTGCCATACTGTGGTACCCTATCAGAAAACATAGCTAATACTCTTTCCAAACATAACATAAAAGTAGCCTTAAAATCTCAACACAATCTGTCGACTATCCTTTACAATGCTAAAGATAAAATTAATAAATTTGATAAATCAGGAGTTTATAAGTTAAAATGTTGAGAGTGTGATAGCTTGTATATTGGACAAAGTGGTAGAAGCTTTAAAACTCGCTTTTCAGAACACCACCGATCATATAGACCACAAAAAACAGACTCGAGCTTTGCCAACCATTGCTTAGAACACAACCACCGTTTTCCTGATTTAAGCAACACTGACATAATACATTATTTAACAAAGGGTCAAAAGTTAAATATTCTTGAATCTTTAGAAATATATAAACATAGTAAAAATAAAAATGTAAATGTGCTTAATGACCAGACAGAACTTGGGTTTTCCCCGTTATTTGTTGTTGTCAAATAATAATTAGTTCCAAAAATTTAATACCTCCCCTTTGTAATAATGTAATTTCTCAAGTGGTTTTTATTTATTGTTAAATTTTCTCATGTTTCTGTATTGAATACTTAGTCTACCTTTGTAATTCAGTTTGAAAATGACTCTGTGAGTTGAAACTGCAGTCACTATTTTCTTAATAAATTTAGTGGTATGAAACATAGTAGTTCCTGTTAAACATTTCCCGATCAAAATATTAGTTTTAATTGCAACGTCTCATTACCAAAAATCGGTTTACAAAGAGCAAATTCATAGATCGTTGTCAATAACATTTTGATCCTAAAATATAAATTCTTTTTGGTTATATTTTAAAAAAACGACATTTCTCCAGCGAACAAAAACACGAATAATCGCCTAGAAAATCGCCTTTAAAATCATACAATACAGGAAATGTCGAGGATATTACCGTTTTTTGTTCAGATATCATGGTGTCCGACATAAATGTTTCTTTGTGGAGATAATGGGCTTACGACGAACTCGAATAACCTTTTTGTCATGGACTTTTGTGTAACGTGTCACTCGGATTAAAAGTTAGAGAGCGCGAAGCGTGGATTAAACGAAAAAGTCAGAAATTTTAAGATGAAAAGGTTTATGAGGATTATAATCGCATTTTTTGATCTTTTGTGAAAGAAAATGCTTTTATTTAATATGCTGGTTAAACCGTTATTAGAATAATTAAGAGTGTACGGATAAAAACATGCAATAATTAGACCAGAATGTGAGGAGTTGGAGATTTGGTGTCAGCGTAATCAGTTAATACTTAACCCAACAAAGACTGTATATATATATATATATATATATATATATATATATATATATATATATATATATATATAAATTTCAATATTAAAAAACCATTGCTGGTAGAGGATAAAGTAACATATAATATTGACCTCAGCTTATGCTAAATTTTTAGGCACGTGGCTTGATGAATCGCTGCATTTCTTTTCCCATATTAAACATGTTTAATATGACATACACCTCAGAAACACGGCCAGAGACGACAAAAACGAAACAACTATTGGAGACTACAGAAATGAGAATACTTCGACGAATAACAGGAAAAACGCTACTAGACAGAGAAAGAAGCGATAACATCAGGCAATCATGCAACACAGACTGCATTAATGAGTGGGTCCTACAGCGTAAGACACAATGGAAGAAACACATAAGCCGAATGGTAAGGATCGCACGAGATAAATCGCCTAGTGGTACACGCAGTAGAGGTCGACCACGGAAAAGGTGGAGCGATAATTTAAGTCCAGAATGAGGAAAAATCGAAGAAGGAACGGGTCAGGGACCTATTATAGAAGGTAGAAGAAGAAGAAGAGACAAGTTTCGTTTCTATTTGTTGACCGTGTAGTTATTAATTAGTTTTTACTTTTTTGGGTTTCGGTCATATTATTACTTTATAAAAAATTAACACATGTTTTTTTCTGACGTTTTGGTTTATTTTATTGATTAAACCATCTTCAGAGAATTACTGTAAATATGAAAAGGAATATGTAAATTTATGCTATATAAACTGAAAATTTTACTTTCTTACCTAATGTTAACAGGTGGTTCACTTGAGTAACTTACATTTAACTATTTTATTACTTTAATACAATATAATTAAACACTTCTTATTTAATATAAATATAAATATAGAAAACTATTATTTTTTGAATGCATTTTTTTTTTCACATCTGGTTTGTTTTGCTTTTGACAGAGTACTACCAAAGGGTTTGAAAGTTTCTGGACCATCTGCAATTTTATTGCCCTATTAGATTCGTATATACATTACTCAGGTCATTTGTGTCCGTTCTGAAATTCATTGTATCGGGTGTTCTTTTAATATGGATCATTTCTTTAATTGTTCTTTTTTTGTAATTAATTTCTTTGTCTAAAATCTCCACGTTGTTAAAATCGATGTTGTGCATGTTATCAATTGCATGTTTGGCTAAGGCGGTTTTATTATCGTTATTGTGATGTCTAATGCTTTATTTGTGATTTTGTATTCTATTTTTTAAATACTGCTTGGTTTGATCGACATATGTTTGGTTGCAATCTAAGCAATTGATCTTGTAAATGGCATTTGTTTGTTCGTCTTTAGGGATATCAGGTTTAAGTTTTGTGTAAAGGTTTTTGAAATTATTCGAAGGTTTTTCAGCTATTTGGATATCATATGGTTTTAGCACTTTTTTAATGGGATTAGTAATTTCTGGTATATATGGCAATGATATGTATTTTTGGGTTGGTGGAACATTGCTTTTTGTTGGTTGATTGTTGTTATAGAGTTTATCTACTCGGCTTTTTATTATGGGTTCAACAAATTTCTTTGGGTAATTGTTTTTCGCTAAAGTGTCTTTAACTTTTTTTAAATTTTGCGGTCTAAATTGTGGATGGGAAAATTTGATAGCTCTATCGGTTAGTGTTGTGACCACACTCTTTTTGTATTTTATGGGTGCTACAGAACTGTAATTTAGGTATCTCCCTGACCATACCGGTTTTGTGTACCAGTTTGTTTTTATTTTACCATTGTAATCATATTGAATAGTAATGTCGAGGAAATTAATGGCTTTATTATTTTCTTTTTCTAATGTAAATTGTATTTTATTATGATAACTATTAAATTTATTGAGGGTGTACTGAACTTTGTCTTTCGGTATGCATAATATACAGTCGTCGACGTATCTTTTAAAGAAAAAAGGTTTGTAATTTAGTTGTTTAATTACACTTTCTTCTAGAAGTTCTATGACAAGGTTATCAATCAATCAATCCACCGTGTTGGAGGTCTGTCCCTACTTCTAAATGCCTGGAACCTAGGACGCCACTCTATAATGCGTTTAGTCCACCTAGCGTCTTCCATTCTCGCCACATGTCCGGCCCAGTTCCATTTCATATATGTTATACTTTCTATAGCATCCTTGAGCCCTGTTCTAGTTCTAATAATTACATTTGGAACTTTATCTCTCAGTGTTATTCCCAACATCAACCTCTTCATGCCTCGCTGAGTCACTCTAATTTTTTTCGCAACTTTTCTTAGTGAGTGTTAAATTTTCTGCACCGTACGTGAGCACAGGGAGCACACACTGTCCATAAACCTTTCTTTTCAAGCACCCAGTAGATGATAAATACGTAAAAAAGTACAGCTAGATCAGCCTTTTTGTTTTATAAACAACATTCAAAGTCGGAAAATTCGGAAAGTCCGTAGAATTATCCGGTTATATTTTAAAGAAAACTTGTCCAAATGAATGTTGTGGGTATTGAAAAGACCTTTAATTTCATTTTTTATATGCCAAAATCGATAAATATTTTATCGAGATAATGGCGAAAAACCACCTTTTTTGCACTATTTTATAAATGTTAATAACTTTTGCAAGAAAGGCCGAAAGTAATCTACAACCCCTTGATGATAAGACCATTATGTGCCTTTATAACTGTGCAAATGCTGGATCAAATCGATTTGGTAGTTTATGAATAATCTTAATTGTTTATCCCAGACACTGAATGTTCAAACAATTGTCCTTGCCCAGAGGATGATTCCACAGATATTTGCAAAAGCGAAATGGATTCTTTGAAGTCGAAACTACAAACAAAGGTGAAAAAACGATGGATTTTTAAAAAAATTGTTGTTAAAAAAACCGTTTAAAGAAGGGGTGCCTTTTTTACGTATAAACAATTGGAATAACTTTGTTAATTTTAATGATACAAGTTTGTGAATAAATGGACCTGAAAGCTTGTGAAAAAACACGAATTTAAAAAAAAAGTCTCCTACGACCAATAGGAGCTAAGATAACATTTGTTTTTAAATCATATCTCTTTCGTTTATAAACATTAAGAGTCGAAATTTTCAAAGATTTTAAACGAAGACCCATATTTTATGATGCAATTGATAAGTATGAAATACATGGATCGTTAATAAAGTTATAGCCCTTCGAAGTGCACCAGTCGGGTATAAATACCGGACTGTTGCCCCTCGATAGTCCTGTAGTGTTCTAATCTCGTTGAGTAAAGATCTCTGAAGATGCTTCATGCAATCGTAGGCGAAATATCGGAAATTATTCCAATTTGACACGGTCTAAAACCAAGAACCGTGATATTCTCAAATAGATATATCGTTAAAATTAGCAAATTTTTTCTTAATTCAAGGAAATTGCTAGTGTTAAGAAGCAGCACTGCATATTTAGAAAATAATACTTTTAACATTTGACCTGTACTTCCTCTACATCAAACGTATACTCCTGTGACTCTTTTTGATAACCTAAGAACTTTTATTACAAAATAAACAATTAGTTATGCATATTTTAAGCAATTAAATTAACATTTCCGTGATAAAAAGCAGTGATTCATAGAAACGTGGTAATTCTATGGTGGAAAATCTCTTCTACGTGATTTCTCATAACCGCAGGTGTACTACTAATATTTTAAACATTATCCGTTTTAAAGTATTAGTTACGAAGCAACACCTGAGAATTGTTAGGCGTTATAAGTAGGAAGTAGTAATTTTTTTTGCAATGGTAATTACTTTGCTAATCAGCGTGTTATAACAATACTGAAAAGTCAGTTATTCAGAATAATTTTAGATTATTTTTCTAATTTGTATTAATATGATCAGCTCGTGAAATATATTCAGTACAGGGTGAGTCAACGATTGGATGAAGTAAGTTTGTGCCTTTTAGGTGAAATTTACAAAGAAACTATATTTATTGTTTGATACAGTTTATTTTTACGCAGATTTTAAAAATATTTAGGACTCTACAGGGTGAGCCAAAAAACTAGGACAGCATAAAGTTGTATTTTTTTAAATAGAACACCCTATATACGAATCGTATTTTCGATTTACCTTATAATTTTAAATCTTTTTTATTAAGGGTTTACTATAACAAAACTTTATAGTTTCTGAGATAATTAAGTTTAAAGAAAAAAAGTCACATTTTCAAGCATCAATTCAATCCTAAATAACGTTTTCAATTTTGTGACAAATATATTCAAATTTGGAATTTAGCAAGGCCAAGGACAAGTTAACATAATTTTTACCTAATATTTGCAATAAAAGCTACAGGGTGTTGAACACATCGGCTCAAATTTGAACAAGTTTAAATGAATAAATATCTTTTTTTTTTTTAAATGGTACACCCGGTATATTTTCATGTTATTTAATAGAGTAATAAAAACCCTAAAAGTTTTGTTCAATATATCCTATACCTATTTATAATAGTTTTTGAGATATTTCAGTTTTTCTTATTTTCCATACTTTTTTACAGAAATAGTCTTCATTATCATATTAGCCATGTAAAATAATAAAAAGAAACTACAGAAACAAACAGAATGTGGTTAAATATGATGAAATACATTATTCGTTATATTACAATGGCAACAGTTTAATTAAACATAATGTGAAAAATTAACACAACAATAACGACAAGGCAAATACATATTTACTTTTATACTAAATTGAAACAAAAAAATTACCTATTAAATACTGAGATTAATTATTTCTTTTTAATAAGTATTCGAATAAACGAACCTCTTGTGCAATGCACAAATTTAGTCTTTTTTGCAGATTTTCTCGGACCCTGGACAAAATTAGTGGCGTTATTGTTCTACAGGTATCCCTAATCCTGTTTCGCATATCTTCCACTGTTGTTGGTGGATTAACATACACCTTATTTTTAATATAACCCCATAGGAAGAAATCTAATGGGGTGCTGTCGCAAGACCTTGGTGGCCACTCAATGAAACCCCCACGTTCAATCCATTTTTGCGGATATCGTTGGTCCAAAAACGCACGAACTTCACGATGGTAATGCGGAGGCACACCATCGTGCTGGAACCACATACTGTCGAGCTCATCCCTATCGAGACCTTGAAGCAGTTGGGGTAGTTCTTCTTGTAGAAAGTTCAGGTAACTATGGCCATTTAGTGGTTCATTAAAAAAGTGGGGTCCAATAATTCGATTATGATGAATACCACACCAAACATTTAATGACCAGTGGTTTTGATGTTGCACCTCTCTAATCCAAAATGGGTTTTCTGTGGCAGAATAATGCATGTTGCGTCTATTTACGGCACCGTTACTTCTAAAAGTAGCTTCATCATTAAACATTACCTTGCATAATAAATTTGGATTTAATTGAATCTCCGCATTTATTGTACGACAAAAGTTTACACGACTTTCAAAATCCTGTCCATGCAATTCTTGGTGTAATTCCATGTGATATGGATGATACCTATATTTCTTGGTACTACGATTAGCGGTGGATTGTGATGTTTCACATAATGCTGCTAACTGACGGCTACCAATATAAGGATTTTCCTGAACATTTAACAATACTTGTAGTTCTTTTTCTTCATTAGTTACTGGTTTGTTGACCACTTTATGTTTTGGATAATCAACAGTACCAGAAGAATCAAATCTTTGCATTAAGTTTTGAAAAGTATGGATATTAGGCTGGCGTCGATCAGGATACTTCATTTTGTAAATTCTTTGAGCAAGAAGGCAATTTTTTTTGAGCCTCTCCTATTGTATAAATCATATCTATTAACTCATTCTTTGGAAAATTCATTTTACAATATAAGATGAATGCAAAAAAAACCAAACTACACTACATAAAAACCAAAAGAAGCGATTGCGGTTATAAATTTGACACACAGAAAAATGTTCTTTTACATTGTTTTTGCCATGGCTACTATGATAATGAAGACTATTTCTGTAACAAAGTATGGAAAATAACAAAAACCGAAATATCTCAAAAACTATTATAAATAGGTATAGGATATATTGAACAAAACTTTTAGGGTTTTTATTACTCTATTAAATAACATGAAAATATACAGGGTGTACCATTTAAAAAAAAAGATATTTATTCATTTAAACTTGTTCAAATTTGAGCCGATGTGTTCAACACCCTGTAGCTTTTATTGCAAATATTAGGTAAAAATTATGTTAACTTGTCCTTGGCCTTGCTAAATTCCAAATTTGAATATATTTGTCACAAAATTGAAAACGTTATTTAGGATTGAATTGATGCTTGAAAATGTGACTTTTTTTCTTTAAACTTAATTATCTCAGAAACTATAAAGTTTTGTTATAGTAAAACCTTAATAAAAAAGATTTAAAATTATAAGCTAAATCGAAAATACGATTCGTATATAGGGTGTTCTATTTAAAAAAATACAACTTTATGCTGTCCTAGTTTTTTGGCTCACCCTGTAGAGTCCTAAATATTTTTAAAATCTGCGTAAAAATAAACTGTATCAAACAATAAAAATAGTTTCTTTGTTAATTTCACCGAAAAGGCACAAACCTACTTCATCCAATCGTTGACTCACCCTATATATATTCATGATAAACGATCGTTTTTAGCTTCCAAAGTTGCACAACAAAACTAATTTCAAAAATTTCAATTACAAATAAAAATTGGTAAAATTATTTATTATTTTTATGGGTTATCTCCTTTTTTGATGCTGTTACAGAATTCCCACATTATCGAACTAAAATTAGGAAAGTATATTGAGTCATAAAAATCACTTGATAAACTGCAATTGGGTAATCGAAAATTTATTTTTAATCTGTATTGATAAGATATGGAACAATTAATATCTTCCTTGAATGCGAACAAAGCAATGTACGTGAAATAATTTTTATTATTAAAACTATTATCATGACTTTTTAAATCCCGATTTTTTTTACTTTAAATTTCCGTATAAAAACTTATTAAAACGGGTTGAGAGAATTTAATATTTATAAAGTGTATTTCCACGTAAAAATATTTTCGGTTTTCTATTACCTTTCACCTTTTCATTGGTCAAAAAAAAGATTTGTCAAAATTGGTCTTGAACGTATTAACGGCTCTTACTGTCAGAAAATTCTTATCAGGACTCTATTACTTGTTTATCTACAAATTGTTAAGGGGTAATAATTCGTAACATTAAGCAAATAGCTCCCAATAAATAAGATTGAAGAGCAATTTGTAAAAGCTGCAAAAAAGAAATTTAAGCATTTATCCAAAGGTTGAAAACACATCATAACAACTTGAACTAATTGACTAAAATGTGGTTGGACTTGCATTGTCTTTATTTTCATTTATTTTTATTTTTACGACGTTTCGATTAGGTTGTATCTCTAATCGTTATCAAGTATAAACTGAATGTTTTGTTTTAAGATTACGAGCTTATATAGGGACTGTGTCCATTGAAGCCCAAAGTTTCGCTTCACAGTACACACCTCAATGATTTGATAATACAAAGTAGTGGTTTACAAAGATTAGGTATCTCAACACTCGGTTTACTGAAGATTCTATTATGGTTTTTAATGTATGCTGCTTCTATAAATTTTCTTTTTTTCATATTGGGTTCCATATATAATGCCGCAGCCTCAGACCATTTTATATGGTGTTGTTTATCCCAGGAGTGTTCTGCAATACCTGATCTCGACGTTTCCTCTTTTTGTGTATGAGTTTTATGTTCCTTAATTCTAACTTCTAGTCGTCGTTTGGTTTCTCCAGTATACATTTCACCACACTCACCAGACGACAGACTAATAAGCTTTGATGTGGAAAGTCTGTATACTAATGTACCATTAGGAGAATCACTAGACATAATCAAAACTAGACTTTCAAATGATACTACTTTATCAGATCGAACTACGTTACCACTGGGCGGGGTGATGGGACTTTTGGAGTGTTGCCTGCGTAGTGCTTACTTTCAAGTAAAGGACAAGTTCTACGCTCAGGACGACGGGCTTCCGATGGGTTCTTCACTCGTCGATGATACTTTCATCGTATGGAAGGGCAATGATCAAGAACTTAATGATTTCCTGAAACATCTAAATACCAATCGACCTACAATTAAGTTTACCATAGAAAAAGAGGTAAATGATCAATTGCCCTTCCTAGATGTCATGCTGAACCGTTCAAACGAAACTATTAAACTAGTATACAGAAAGCCAACACATACTGGACAATATCTTCATCATAGTTCTAATCATTCTGTTTTAACAAAACACAACCTCTATAATCGCGCTATATCTATATACAATAATGCCAAATCATTGGAAAAAGAGGTAGCAAATATTAAATCCGATTTACAACAGAATAGTTATCCTTTAAGACTGATTGACGATGTTATAAATAATTTTAGGACAACAAACACTGGACAGCAAGAACACGCCTGGGATAAACAACACCATATAAAATGGTCTGAGGCTGCGGCAATATATGCGGAACCCAATAAGAAAAAAAAAAGAAAATTTATAGAAACAGCATACATTAAAAACACCCTGTATAATACGTTTAACATTCCCTGTATAATATAACTATAAGCAATATAATTATAAGCGTGTGGTACCTCGAACCTTCATCTACCAAATAAATAATTCAACAATCGTATGCAATTAGCTACAACGCCAGAAGAATTAAAAATAACTTTGAAGCTTAACTTTTAAGTGTTAATTCAATGAGAACAATACACATGCAACACATGCTCTACCACGCACTGCTATAGAAGATTTGCTACGGACGACAGGATTAGGCCATTGACATTTTTACAATGGGTAATGGTAAGAATTTGAGAAGCGTTCAGAATGGTACGTGAGAGGATGAATGGACGAGAATTCTACAAGATATTGGTTACTGTTCTCGTTATATACTTCTGAAAATTCGAGAAAGATACGGAGGTAGCCATTTATATTTTAAAAACAGGCAATAGTGGCGTTGCTACGTATCATTTTAAAAGAAATTTTTCTTTTTTGGGTTTCGGTGATAATATTACTTCCTATCGAATTAATACATGTTTTTGTTCTTACGTTTCGCAATATTTTATTACTTAAAATATCTTCAGAGAATTACACTAATGTTAACTAGAGGTTAGACTTAAATTAAATTACAAAATTCATATTTTTTTAGTCTGTTTTGTTGGTAATATATACTTATACTTTCAAACATCAAACAAAACAAATATAAAAAATAACATACCAATGTTTTTTTTTATATTAAAAGGTTAAATGTGATATAGTTTAATTATAAGCTCTGGTTAACATTAGTTTAACTCTCTGAAAATGGTTTAAATAATAAAATACAGCGAAAAGTAAGAACTAAAACATATATTAATTCGATATGGAGTAATATTATGACCAAAACTCAAAAAAGAAAAATCTAAGTAATTAATGAAACACAATTTACTTTGTGAAACATCACTTTTATTATTGAGTTGGTATGACACTGTTGCATTCTCAAAAGTAATGCTTTAAAAACTACGGATTTACATTATTTTTATAGTGCTTTTTTAGCTCGCACATTTTTTATTATTAATATGTAGGTACGAATGGAGAATTTTGTCTATTTGATCATTAAGAAGAATTAATTGTACTGGTTTTATTGCATTTATAAATTTTTATGGTCTCTAACATATTAAGTTTATTAGTTTTGGGTACGGTACGCAAAATCAGAATATTTTTAACATCTAGGAAATTGTGACCTAGTTTAATGAAATGGTTAGCGAAATTTGAAGTATGTTTGTTCAGTAAAAATGCAGTCTTCTGTTCGTTAACTCTTATATGAAAATTTCTTTCCGTTTGTCCAATGTAACATACGAACAATTTAATCTATAAAATCCAGACGTTTGTAAAGAAGAAATTTTATCTTTGGCATTAAACATGTGTGAAAGTTTTCGTGACGATTTGAATGTGATTTTAAAATGCTGTTTTATTAAGATATTGGCTATTCTATTTGAAATAAGTCGAAAATATGTAAGGGTATATATTTAACGTTATTTTTATTTATGTTGGGCGGTTATATTCGGTTGAGTTTTTTATTTATAAAATTGTGATTGTGCACTTCAATATAATCATTGTTTAACGCAATTTGTTTTAAGGCAGGCTTTTTTTCTTGTCAGTGTCTGTAAAAGGGATCGTCGGTGCTCTCTGTATCACAGACTTGTATGGAGTAAGTTTATGAGACAAAGGGTGTAGTGTGTGTTGTGAAAAAGTGGAGTCAATGAAGTAGCTTTCATGTTAGTGAATGAAAAAACTACTGTTTATTTTTGTGATGTTGATATCTAAGAAATTAATTTTATTATCTACTTCTTTTTCAATTGTGAATTTTATTTTGTTATACAGGGTGTCCAAGATAAGGATCCTAAGCATGGGGATCTCAGTACCTGTTGGAGTTACAGCATAGGTTAAACTAGAAAAAAGTTGCTTACTTTGAAGCGTATTTACATGCCGTTGAGAAACTTTAAAAATTTTCATGGCCAGCTGAGATATTGGGGAAAAACGAAAATTTGACGAAATAGATTTTATTTTTTTGTGACTTTATTTTAAAAGATATTAAAAAACTAATAAAACTTTTTCATTGGCACTTTTTAGATAATACGTGATGGCGTTTTTAAATTTTATATCCGACGTTTTGTTTTCGAGAAACCATCATCAACTTTATTTTTTTATATGGCCCAAAAAAAAAGTATACCCTGTATCTGATTCCATTTTTTATTACAAATTCAACGATGTATCAAATGTCATATTTTTTTTGTTAGACAAAAAAAATGCGATTTTTCTATTTTTTTAAACATATTTTTAAGTAGGCTTTGCAAACAAATAATGCTTTGACACTTTGACGTAAATACCTGTTATTCTGTCACATATGACTTAATTTAATGTTTATGGTAAGATAAAATAATAATTGTTAAGTTGATTTAGAGTTATTAAGTTGTTTGTAGAGTTCTTGTCGTTGTTGTTACTGTTGTTATTGTTTATTGTTGAATAATTATTATTGTGTTATTATCGTCGAATATGCCGGGTGGCCATTATAGTCATGAAGAAAAGTTTGACATGCTGACCTGCTACATTTTGTGCCAGAAGAATACTATAAATACTGCAGCAATGTATCTAAATAAATTTCCAGATAGAAAGCAACCATGTAAGTCCATTTTCTTACAGTTGGCGCGAAATTTAAAACAATATGGATCATTTAAAAAGCCAGTTTCATCCCGAAAAAAGGATTCTTCCGAAGAAACCCAAAATAACGTATTACAAGCAGTTGTTGAGAACCCTGACATCTCTTGCAGGCAAATTGAAAAAAATATAGGAGTAGCCAAATCCACTGCTCAATTTATTTTGCGTAAAAATAGATATCACCCCTATAAATTTAGGATTTGCCAAGCACTTAAATCAAGGAATCTTGAACGACGCCGGCATTTCTGTGAGTGGTATACACGCGCATGTGAAGATGATATCAATTTCCCTGCAAAAATAATATGGTCTGACGAAAGTCTAGTCACTAATAATGGTGTCTTTAACCGCCGGAATACTCATTACTGGGCGCAACAGAATCCGCGTGTTCAAAAAATTTCAAGACATCAGGAGCGTTTTGGGTTTAATATGTGGTGTGGAATTTTCGGTACCAAAATACTAGGTCCATTTATCTACCATAGTTCGTTAACTGGAGAACGATACCTTCAATTATTACAAAATAATTTAGAAGACTGCTTGGAGGATTTACCTCTGGCACAGGTTAATACCTGTTGGTTTCAACAAGACGGTGCTCCTGCACATAATTCTAGGCAGGTTCGCGAGTATCTTACGCAGCGATTTCCTGGAAAGTGGATTGGAACCTCCAGTGAAGTGCCTTGGCCAGCGCGATCTCCGGACTTAACCCCTATGGACTTCTTTCTTTGGGGGTTTCTTAAAAGCCAAATATACCATCATTCTTTTGAGACTGAGCAGCAGTTACGAGAATGTGTAACTAATGCATTCAACAGTATTACACCTGACATGTTGCGTGATGTTTTAAATTCTACCATAAGAAGATCATATTTATGTCTGGAAAATAACGGAAATCTGTTTGAACACCTGCTTTAAATTGAATAAAAAAAATTGTTAATTTATTTGTTGTTTTAGTTATTTTTAAATAATTTATCATTCTTTGTATATCATTAAAATAATGATTATCTTATGGTTAAATTTATGGTAGATTAAATTTTCTTGTTTCTAAGTAGTACTATGCTCCATTCAGCTTCATTGCTCTGTAAATAGAAATTAACTAATATGTGAGATCAATAACTCATAACAGGTATTTACGTCAAAGTGTCAAAGCATTATTTGTTTGCAAAGCCTACTTAAAAATATGTTTAAAAAAATAGAAAAATCGCATTTATTCTTTTATCTAACAAAAAAAATGTGACATGTGATACATCGTTGAATTTGTAATAAAAAAGGAAATCAGATACAGGGTATACTTTTTTTTGGCCCTTATAAAAAAATAAAGTTGATGATGGTTTCTCGAAAACGAAACGTCGGATATAAAATTTAAAAACTCCATCACGTAGTACCTAAAAACTGCTAATGAAAAAGTTTTATTAGTTTTTTAATATCTTTTAAAATAAAGTCACAAAAAAATAAAATCTATTTCATCAAATTTTCGTTTTTCCCCAATATCTCAGCTGGCCATGAAAATTTTTAAAGTTTCTCAACGGCATGTAAATACGCTTCAAAGTAGGCAACTTTTTTCTAATTTAACCTAAGCTGTAACTCCAACAGGTACTGAGATCCCCATGCTTAGGATCCTTATCTTGGACACCCTGTATATACTATTGAGATGTTTGTTCAAAAAATATCTGCCAGCAGGTAGCTTAGGAAAGAGACCATCGTTAGTTTGTCTTTTTGTTTGTATTGGTTATTACGCTGAAAGTATTTTTCAGAAATGCAAAGATCGAAGAAGGATAAAATTTAATTTGTTACAATTGAATTAACGTTATAATTGGGTAGAGTGGTTTCAATTGATTGCAAGCAATCTTCATTTGTAATATTTCAGAACAAATTTATTACATCAAAAGAGATTAAGGTTTTCTGGTATAGTAAGATTAGTTGACCGTTGTGTAAGTTTAATTAAATTTTTTGATTTTAAATCTGTTATTTAGTTGTACTGCGATTTTTTTATTAACCTATATATTAACTAAGATATACCACTGAATTTTGGGTGAACTAGAGTTGGAGTTAGATCTTTCAAAAATTACTGCCGCTTCGACTTGCGCAAAGCCGATCTAATCTCCTGCTAATTTGAATACTACACTGCAGTTTTTTGCTAATTACAAACTTTTCAATGACTTGGATCATAAACACCGGAAGTTAAACGTAAATAATTCTCCCAAATCGACCATACGTTCCCGTTACGCGCCATAAACCAACTAAAAACAGAACTTAACCTTAAAATTTATAGTTACTTAAGTGCTAACCGTCTTGAAACCGATGAAAAAATTCCTCGAAACATTAAATTCAATAAGACCAAGTCGTTTTACTACAGTTTAAATTACTTTTTTGATGGTTTCTAACTAGGAAATTTTACTACTGAAGTGTACGTGTCTTACTTCAATGTACAAATAAATTTGGAAATGTTTTTCTTAAGTATACGTAAAGTTTTTTATTGTTGAAACCAGTAAAAGTTGTATTAAAATTTTATGCGGTCGTAAAATTTCAGTTTGTCGATTTCTCGAATGTATACAATTTATAAAATTTTGTAGTCGAAAACAGTGAACAAAAATGTGAGTATACTTACTCCATGGAAATTAGATCAAAAAAGAGCTGTTTTGTTAACCAAAATGTAACATTGGTTTTTTTGCTGGAATGTGTTTATTTCGGCATCCGTGTTTATAACGTCAGTGGATGTACCCCTTTAAAATAAATTGTTAGCGTTATAATTGTTGAACTATGAATTTTTTACAGATATCTAAGACACTATTAAAGCTTCCTTTAAAATCCCTGAGTGCTGAGTGGCTTCAAAAATGCATTGTGAATTTTTAAATTAACAATAAAAATTTTTTTTAACGTCAATGAATGTACCCCTTTAAAATAAATTGTTAGCGTTATAATTGTTGAACTATGAATTTTCTACAGATACCTAAGACACTATTAAAGCTTCTTTTAAAATCCCTGAGTGCTGAGTGGCTTCAAAAATGCATTGTGAATTTTTAAATTAACAATAAAAATTTTTTTTAACGTCAATGGATGTACCCCTATAAAATAAATTGTTAGCGTTATAATTGTTGAACTATGAGTTTTTGCAGATACCTAAGACACTTTTAAAGCTTCTCTTAAAATGCCTGAGTGCTGGGTGGCTTCGAAAAAGCATAGTGAATTTTTAAATTAACAATAAATTTTTTTTTAACGTCAGTGGATGTACCCCTATAAAATAAATTGTTAGGGTTATAATTGTTGTACTATGAATTTTTCACAGATACCTAAGACACTATTAAAGCTTCTTTTAAAATCCCTGAGTGCCGAGTGGCTTCAAAAATGCATTGTGAATTTTTAAATTAACAATAAAAATTTTTTTTTAACGTCAATGGATGTACCCCTATAAAATAAATTGTTAGCGTTATAATTGTTGAACTATGAGTTTTTGCAAATACCTAAGACACTTTTAAAGCTTCTCTTAAAATCCCTGAGTGCTGGGTGGCTTTGAAAATCCATAGTGAATTTTTAGATAAACAATAAAAAATTTTTTAACGTCAGTGGATATTCCCCTTTAAAATAAATTGTTAGCGTTATAATTGTTGAACTATGAATTTTCTGCAGATACCTAAGACACTATTAAAGCTTCTTTTAAAATCCCTGAGTGCTGAGTGGCTTCGAAAATGCATTGTGAATTTTTAAATTAACAATAAATATTTTTTTTAACGTCAATGGATGTACCCCTATAAAATAAATTGTTAGCGTTATAATTGTTGAACTATGAATTTTTTGCAGATACCTAAGACGCATTTAAAGCTTTTCTTAAAATCCCTGAATGCTGGGTGGCTTCAAAAATGAATAGTGAATTTTTAAATTAACAATAAATTTTTTTAACGTCAGTGGATGTACCCCTATAAAATAAATTGTTAGCGTTATAATTGTTGTACTATGAATTTTTCACAGATACCTAAGACACTTTTAAAGCTTCTCTTAAAATCCCTGAGTGCTGGGTGGCTTCGAAAATGCATTGTGAATTTTTAAATTAACAATAAAAAATTTTTTTTACGTCAGTGGATGTACCCATTTAAAATAAATTGTTAGCGTTATAATTGTTGAACTATGAATTTTTTGCAGATACCTAAGACACTTCTAAAGCTTCTCTTAAAATCCCTGAGTACTGGGTGGCTTTAAAAATCCATTGTGAATTTTTAAATTAACAATAAAAAATTTTTTAACGTCAGTGGACATACCCCTTTAATATAAATTTTTAGCGTTATAATTGTTATACTATGAATTTTTAACAGATATCTAAGACACTTTTAAAGCTTCTCTTAAAATCCCTGAATGCTGGATGGCTTTGAAATTCCATAGTGAATTTGTAAATTAACAATAAAATTTTTTTTAACGTCAGTAGATATTCCCCATTAAAATAAAATGTTAGCGTTATAATTGTTGAACTATGAATTTTTTGCAGATACCTAAGACACACTTAAAGCTTCTCTTAAAATCCCTGAGTGCTGGGTGGCTTCAAAAATGAATAGTGAATTTTTAAAATAACAATGAATTTTTTTTTAACGTCAGTGGATGTACCCCTATAAAATAAATTGTTAGCATTATAATTGTTGTACTATGAATTTTTCATAGATACCTAAGACACTTTTAAAGCTTATCTTATAATCCCTGAGTGATGGGTGGCTTCGAAAATGCATAGTGAATTTTTAAATTAACAATAAAAATTTTTTTTAACGTCAGTGGATGTACCCCTTTAAAATAAATTGTTAACGTTATAATTGTCGAGCTATAAATTTTTCGCAGATACCTAAGACACTTTTTAAGCTTCTCTTAAAATCCCTGAGTGCCGGGTGGCTTTGAAAATCCATAGTGAATTTTCAAATTAAAAATAAAAAAATTTTTTAACGTCAGTGGACATACCCCTTTAATATAAATTGTTAGCGTTATAATTGTTGAACTATGACTTTTTTTGCAGACACCCAAGACTCTTTTAAAGCTTCTCTTAAAATCCCTGAGTGCTGGGTGCCTTCAAAAATGCATAGTCAATTTTTAAAGTAACAATAAAAAAAATTTTTAACGTCAGTGGATATACCCCTATAAAATAAATTGTTAGTTTTATAATTGTTGAACTATGAATTCTTTGCGGATACCTAAGACATTTTTAGAGCTTCTCTTAAAATCCCTGATTGCTGGGTGGCTTCCAAAATGCATAGTGAATTTCTAAAATTAACAATAAAAATTTTTTTTAACGTCAGTGGATGTACCCCTTTAAAATAAATTGTTAGCGTTATAATTTTTGTACTATAAATTTTTCACAGATACCTAAGACACTTTTAAAGCTTCTCTTAAAATCCCTGAGTGCTGGGTGTCTTAAAAAATGCATAGTGAATTTTTAAATTAACAATAAAACATTTTTTTAACGTCAGTGGATATACCCCTTTAAATTAAATTGTTAGCGTTATAATTGTTGAACTATGAATTTTTTGCAGATACCTAAGACACTTCTAAAGCTTCTCTTAAAATCCCTGAGTGCTGGGTGGCTTCAAAAATGAATAGTGAATATTTAAATTAACAATAAATTTTTTTAACTTCAGTGGATGTACCCCTATAAAATAAATTGTTAGCGTTATAATTGTTGTACTATGAATTTTTACAGATACTTGAGACACTTTTAAAGCTTCTTTAAAATCCCTGAGTGCTGGGAGGCTTCAAAAATGCATAGTGAATTTTTAAATTAACAATAAAAATTTTTTTATGTCAGTGTATGTACCCCTTTAAAATAAATTGTTAGCGTTATAATTGTTGTACAATGAATTTTTTACAGATATCTAAGACACTTTTAAAGCTTATCTTAAAATCCCTGAGTGTTGGGTGGCTTCGAAAATGCATAGTGAATTTTCAAATTAACAATTAAAAATTTTTTAACGTCAGTGGATATACCCATTTAATATAAATTGTTAACGTTATAATTGTTGAACTATGAATTTTCTGCAGACACCTAAGATACCTTTAAAGCTTCTCTTAAGATCCCTGAATGCTGGGTGGCTTCGAAAATGCATAGTGAATTTTTAAATTAACAATAAAAAAATTTTTAACGTCAGTGGACATACCTCTTTAATATAAATTGTTAGCGTTATAATTGTTGAAGTATGAATTTTTTACAGATACCTAAGACACCTTTAAAGCTTCTCTTAAAATCCCTGAGTGCTGGGTGGCTTCAAAAATGAATAGTGAATATTTAAATTAACAATAAATTTTTTTAACTTCAGTGGATGTACCCCTATAAAATAAATTGTTAGCGTTATAATTGTTGTACTATGAATTTTTCACAGATACCTAAGACACTTTTAAAGCTTATCTTATAATCCCTGAGTGATGGGTGGCTTCGAAAATGCATAGTGAATTTTTAAATTAACAATAAAAATTTTTTTTAACGTCAGTGGATGTACCCCTTTAAAATAAATTGTTAACGTTATAATTGTCGAGCTATAAATTTTTCGCAGATACCTAAGACACTTTTAAAGCTTCTCTTAAAATCCCTGAGTGCCGGGTGGCTTTGAAAATCCATAGTGAATTTTCAAATTAAAAATAAAAAAATTTTTTAACGTCAGTGGACATACCCCTTTAATATAAATTGTTAGCGTTATAATTGTTGAACTATGACTTTTTTTGCAGACACCCAAGACTCTTTTAAAGCTTCTCTTAAAATCCCTGAGTGCTGGGTGCCTTCAAAAATGCATAGTCAATTTTTAAAGTAACAATAAAAAAAATTTTTAACGTCAGTGGATATACCCCTATAAAATAAATTGTTAGTTTTATAATTGTTGAACTATGAATTCTTTGCGGATACCTAAGACATTTTTAGAGCTTCTCTTAAAATCCCTGATTGCTGGGTGGCTTCCAAAATGCATAGTGAATTTCTAAAATTAACAATAAAAATTTTTTTTAACGTCAGTGGATGTACCCCTTTAAAATAAATTGTTAGCGTTATAATTTTTGTACTATAAATTTTTCACAGATACCTAAGACACTTTTAAAGCTTCTCTTAAAATCTCTGAGGGCCGGGTGTCTTCAAAAATGCATAGTCAATTTTTAAATTAACAATAAAAAATTTTTTTAACGTGTGTGGATATTCCCCTTTAAAATAAATTGTTAGCGTTATAATTGTTGAACTATGAATTTTTTGCAGATACCTAAGACACTTTTAAAGCTTCTCTTAAAATCCCTGAGTACTGGGTGGCTTTAAAAATCCATTGTGAATTTTTAAATTAACAATAAAAAATTTTTTAACGTCAGTGGACATACCCCTTTAATATAAATTTTCAGCGTTATAATTGTTATACTATGAATTTTTAACAGATATCTAAGACACTTTTAAAGCTTCTCTTAAAATCCCTGAATGCTGGGTGGCTTTGAAATTCCATTGTGAATTTGTAAATTAACAATAAAATTTTTTTTAACGTCAGTAGATATTCCCCATTAAAATAAATTGTTAGCGTTATAATTGTTGAACTATGAATTTTTTGCAGATACCTAAGACACACTTAAAGCTTCTCTTAAAATCCCTGAGTGCTGGGTGGCTTCAAAAATGAATAGTGAATTTTTAAAATAACAATGAATTTTTTTTTAACGTCAGTGGATGTACCCCTATAAAATAAATTGTTAGCGTTATAATTGTTGTACTATGAATTTTTCACAGATACCTAAGACACTTTTAAAGCTTATCTTATAATCCCTGAGTGATGGGTGGCTTCGAAAATGCATAGTGAATTTTTAAATTAACAATAAAAATTTTTTTTAACGTCAGTGGATGTACCCCTTTAAAATAAATTGTTAACGTTATAATTGTCGAGCTATAAATTTTTCGCAGATACCTAAGACACTTTTAAAGCTTCTCTTAAAATCCCTGAGTGCCGGGTGGCTTTGAAAATCCATAGTGAATTTTCAAATTAAAAATAAAAAAATTTTTTAACGTCAGTGGACATACCCCTTTAATATAAATTGTTAGCGTTATAATTGTTGAACTATGACTTTTTTTGCAGACACCCAAGACTCTTTAAAAGCTTCTCTTAAAATCCCTGAGTGCTGGGTGCCTTCAAAAATGCATAGTCAATTTTTAAAGTAACAATAAAAAAAAATTTTAACGTCAGTGGATATACCCCTATAAAATAAATTGTTAGTTTTATAATTGTTGAACTATGAATTCTTTGCGGATACCTAAGACATTTTTAGAGCTTCTCTTAAAATCCCTGATTGCTGGGTGGCTTCCAAAATGCATAGTGAATTTCTAAAATTAACAATAAAAATTTTTTTTAACGTCAGTGGATGTACCCCTTTAAAATAAATTGTTAGCGTTATAATTTTTGTACTATAAATTTTTCACAGATACCTAAGACACTTTTAAAGCTTCTCTTAAAATCCCTGAGTGCTGGGTGTCTTAAAAAATGCATAGTGAATTTTTAAATTAACAATAAAACATTTTTTTAACGTCAGTGGATATACCCCTTTAAATTAAATTGTTAGCGTTATAATTGTTGAACTATGAATTTTTTGCAGATACCTAAGACACTTCTAAAGCTTCTCTTAAAATCCCTGAGTGCTGGGTGGCTTCAAAAATGAATAGTGAATATTTAAATTAACAATAAATTTTTTTAACTTCAGTGGATGTACCCCTATAAAATAAATTGTTAGCGTTATAATTGTTGTACTATGAATTTTTACAGATACTTGAGACACTTTTAAAGCTTCTTTAAAATCCCTGAGTGCTGGGAGGCTTCAAAAATGCATAGTGAATTTTTAAATTAACAATAAAAAATTTTTTATGTTAGTGTATGTACCCCTTTAAAATAAATTGTTAGCGTTATAATGGTTGTACTATGAATTTTTTTCAGATATCTAAGACACTTTTAAAGCTTATCTTAAAATCCCTGAGTGTTGGGTGGCTTCGAAAATGCATAGTGAATTTTTAAATTAACAATTAAAAATTTTTTAACGTCAGTGGATATACCCATTTAATATAAATTGTTAACGTTATAATTGTTGAACTATGAATTTTCTGCAGACACCTAAGATACCTTTAAAGCTTCTCTTAAGATCCCTGAATTCTGGGTGGCTTCGAAAATGCATAGTGAATTTTTAAATTAACAATAAAAAAATTTTTAACGTCAGTGGACATACCTCTTTAATATAAATTGTTAGCGTTATAATTGTTGAAGTATGAATTTTTTACAGATACCTAAGACACCTTTAAAGCTTCTCTTAAAATCCCTGAGTGCTGGGTGGCTTCAAAAATGAATAGTGAATATTTAAATTAACAATAAATTTTTTTAACTTCAGTGGATGTACCCCTATAAAATAAATTGTTAGCGTTATAATTGTTGTATTATGAATTTTTACAGATACTTGAGACACTTTTAAAGCTTCTTTAAAATCCCTGAGTGCTGGGAGGCTTCAAAAATGCATAGTGAATTTTTAAATTAACAATAAAAAATTTTTTATGTCAGTGTATGTACCCCTTTAAAATAAATTGTTAGCGTTATAATTGTTGTACTATGAATTTTTTACAGATATCTAAGACACTCTTAAAGCTTATCTTAAAATCCCTGAGTGTTGGGTGGCTTCGAAAATGCATAGTGAATTTTTAAATTAACAATTAAAAATTTTTTAACGTCAGTGGATATACCCATTTAATATAAATTGTTAGCGTTATAATTGTTGAACTATGAATTTTCTGCAGACACCTAAGATACCTTTAAAGCTTCTCTTAAGATCCCTGAATGCTGGGTGGCTTTGAAAATGCATAGTGAATTTTTAAATTAACAATAAAAAAATTTTTTAACGTCAGTGGATATTCCCCTTTAAAATAAATTGTTAGCGTTATAATTGTTGAACTATGAATTTTTTACAGATACCTAAGACGCTTTTAAAGCTTCTTTTAAAATCCCTGAGTGCTGGGTGGCTTGAAAAATGCATAGTCAATTTCTAAATTAACAATAAAAAATTTTTTTAACGTCAGTGGATATACCCCTTTAAAATAAATTGTTAGTTTTATAATTGTTGAACTATGAATTTTTTGCAGATACCTAAGACACTTTTAAAGCTTCCCTTAAAATCCCTGAGTGCTGGGTGGCTTCAAAAATGCATAGTGAATTTTTAAATTAACAATAAAAAAATTTTTTAACGTCAGTTGACATACCCCTTTAATATAAATTGTTAGCGTTATAATTGTTGAACTATGAATTTTTTGCAGACACCTAAGACACCTTTAAAGCTTCTCTTAAGATCCGTGTGTGCTGGGTGGCTTCTAAAATGCATAGTGAATTTTTAAATTAACAATAAAAAAATTTTTTAACGTCAGTGGATGTACCTCTTTAAAATACATCGTTAGCGTTATAATTATTGTACTATAAATTTTCTACAGATATGTAAGACACTTCTAAAGCTTGTCTTAAAATCCCTGATTGCTGGGTTTGTTTGAAATTCCATAGTGAATTTTTAAATAAACAATAAAAAAAAAATTTTCACGTCAGTGGATGTACCCCTTTAAAATAAATTGTTAACGTGATAATTGTTGTACTATGAATTTTTCACAGATACCTAAGACACTTTTAAAGCTTTTTTTTTTAATTTCTGAGTGCTGGGTGGCTTCGAAAATGCATAGTGAATTTTTAAATTAACAATAAAATTTTTTTTTAACGTCAGTAAATGTACCCCTTTAAAATAAATTGTTAACGTTATAATTGTTGTACTATAAATTTTTCGCAGATACTTAAGACACTTTTAAAGCTTCTCTTAAAATCCCTGAGTGCTGGGTGTCTTCGAAAATGCATAGTGAATTTTTAAATTAACAATAAAAGTTTTTTTAACGTCAGTGGATATTCCCCTTAAAATAAATTGTTAGCGTTATAATTGTTGAACTATGAATTTTTTGCAGATACCTAAGACACTTTTAAAGCTTCTCTTAAAATCCCTGAGTGCTGGGTGGCTTTGAAAATCCATTGTGAATTTTTAAATTAACAATAAAAAAATTTTTTAACGTCAGTGGACATACGCCTTTAATATAAATTGTTAGCGTTATAATCGTTTAACTATGAATTTTCTGCAGACACCTAAGACACCTTTAAAGCTTCTCTTAAAATCCCTGAATGCTGGGTGGCTTCTAAAATGCATAGTGAATTTTTTAATTAACAATAAAAAAAATTTTATCGTCAGTGGATGTACCCCTTTAAAATAAATTGTTAGCGTTATAATTGTTGAACTATGAATTTTTTACAGATATCCAAGACACTTCTAAAGCTTCTCTTAAAGTCCCTGAGTGCTGGGTGGCTTTGAAAATGCATAGTGAATTTTTAAATTAACAAAAAAATTTTTTTTAACGTCAGTGGATGTACCCTTTTAAAATAAATTGTTAGCGTTATAATTGTTGAACTATGAATTTTTTACAGATACCTAAGACACTATTAAAGCTTTTTTTTAAATCCCTGTGTGCTGAGTGGCTTCGAAAATGCATTGTGAATTTTTAAATTAACAATAAAAATTTTTTTTAACGTCAATGGATGTACCCCTTTAAAATAAATTGTTAGCGTTATAATTGTTGAACTATGAATTTTTGCAGATACCTAAGACACTTTTAAAGCTTGTCTTAAAATCTCTGAGTGCTGGGTGGCTTCAAAAATGAATAGTGAATTTTTAAATTAACAATAAATTTTTTTTTAACGTCAGTGGATGTACCCCTATAAAATAAATTGTTAGCGTTATAATTGTTGTACTATGAATTTTTCACAGATACCTAAGACACTTTTAAAGTTTCTCTTAAAATCCCTGAGTGCTGGGTGTCTTCGAAAATGCATAGTGAATTTTTAAATTAACAATAAAAGTTTTTTTAACGTCAGTGGATATTCCCCTTTAAAATAAATTGTTAGCGTTATAATTGTTTAACTATGAATTTTTTGCAGATACCTAAGACGTTTTTAAAGCTTCTCTTATAATCCCTGGGTGCTGGGTGGCTTCAAAAATGCATAGTGAATGTTTAAATTAACAATAGAAAATTTTTTTAACTTCAGTGGATGTACCCCTTTAAAATAAATTGTTAGCGTTATAATTGTTGAACTATGAATTTTTTGCAGATACCTAAGACACTTTTAAAGCTTCTCTTAAAATCCCTGAGTGCTGGGTGGCTTTGAAAATCCATTGTGAATTTTTAAATTAACAATAAAAAAATTTTTTAACGTCAGTGGACATACCCCTTTAATATAAATTGTTAGCGTTATAATCGTTTAACTATGAATTTTCTGCAGATATCTAAGACACCTTTAAAGCTTCTCTTAAAATCCCTGAATGCTGGGTGGCTTCTAAAATGCATAGTGAATTTTTAAATTAACAAGAAAAAAAAATTTTAACGTCAGTGGATGTACCCCTTTAAAATAAATTGTTAGCGTTATAATTGTTGTACTATGAATTTTTTACAGATATCCAAGACACTTTTAAAGCTTCTCTTAAAGTCCCTGAGTGTTGAGTGGCTTCAAAAATGCATAGTGAATTTTTAAATTAACAATAATTTTTTTTTTTAACGTCAGTGGATGTACCCCTTTAAAATAAATTGTTAGCGTTATAATTGTTGAACTATGAATTTTTTTCAGATACCTAAGACACTATTAAAGCTTTTTTTAAAATTCCTGAGTGCTGAGTGGCTTCGAAAATGCATTGTGAATTTTTAAATTAACAATAAAAAATTTTTTTAACGTCAATGGATGTACCCCTTTAAAATAAATTGTTAGCGTTATAATTGTTGAACTATGAATTTTTTACAGATACCTAAGACACTATTAAAGCTTCCTTTAAAATCCCTGAGTGCTGAGTGGCTTCGAAAATGCATTGTGAATTTTTAAATTAACAATAAAAAATTTTTTTAACGTCAATGGATATTCCCCTTTAAAATAAATTGTTAGCGTTATAATTGTTGAACTATGAATTCTTGCAGATACCTAAGACACTTTTAAAGCTTCTCTTAAAATCCCTGAGTGCTGGGTGGCTTCAAAAATGAATAGTGAATTTTTAAATTAACAATAAATTTTTTTTAACGTCAGTGGATGTACCCCTATAAAATAAATTGTTAGCGTTATAATTGTTGTACTATGAATTTTTCACAGATACCTAAGACACTTTTAAAGCTTCTCTTAAAATCCCTGAGTTCTGGGTGGCTTCAAAAATGCATAGTGAATTTTTAAATTAACAATAAAAAAATTTTTTAACGTCAGTGGATATACCCCTTTAAAATACATTTTTAGCGTTATAATTGTTGTACTATGAATTTTTTACAGATATCTAAGACACTTTTAAAGCTTCTCTTAAAATCCCTGAGTGCTGGGTGCCTTTGAAATTCCATAGTGAATTTTTAAATAAACAATAAAAAAATTATAACGCAGTTGAAAATTTAACCTCAATTTTCCGCTTTCCTAATTAAGATACAATGCTCAATTTTAATGGAAATTGTTTATATTGTTTTATATTTTGAAGATCTATTTAAAAATTTTTTTTTCAATCGTAGATCGAGAAATTTTGCAAAAACCAATTTTTGCACCAAAAAAATTGCCATAACTTTACATCGGATGGAGATAAAAATTTTTAAATGCGTGCATTGCATTTAGATGTATTATTTCCGATCTCAAAAAAAATTAATTTGGATGAAAAAAAAATTTTTGTTTTCAAAAATTCATAAAGGCGTGGCAAATGAATATTAAGGCCTCAAATTTGCAAAAGATGCTTTTTAATACTTGTACTTTACCTGTGAATTTTTTGGATCCAAAAAATACTCTTCCGTACGATCTGTAAACCTTCGAAAATTGGGCCGAATCTAATTGAAAATAGCTGCTGCAGGCCGCTGTTGCCATAGTTCAAGCGCATTATTCATTGGCGCTTCAAGGAAACTTATGCATCACAAGTAATATTTATTATATTGATGTTGTTTTATTAATTTATATGATAGTAACAATTTGTTTACTCATATTAATTATTAATTTGTTTATTAACAAAATTTTTACAAAAAATTATAGAGAAAATCATACAAATATTCAATTATATATTACATATTCTACTGTTTAGTGTAATGCTGGTCTAGATGAATAATTGACAAAAAATATAAGATATAAAGTTATCCAATAAAATTTGGTTACACATATTTGTAAAGAATATTTAATATATATAAAGGGTTTTCCAATAAGAGGTGTTATTTTGATATTCAAAGAAAAATGCCATTTTTTAAGATAAATGATCGGATATTTATTACATTATGAAGAGGAAGGTATGCCGTTAATGATGGAAAATAACATCAGCCAAATGACCACCACGACCATGCCTACAGGACCATATCCTTTTCATGAAATTTTCCATAACCAAATCGCAAAGTGGCTGCCCTATGTCCTCGATAGCCTCACGAATTCCATCTTTGAGGTCTTGAATCGACGCTGGGCTGTTGGCGTAGACCTTGTCTTTCACGTGGCCCCAAAGGAAGAAATCGCAAGGTGTCACATCACAAGATCTCGGTGGCCAATTGTGATCACCTCTTCGAGAGATAACACGGCCCGGAAACTTTTCCCGTAAAAGATCAATGGTTTCGTTGCTTGTGTGGCACGTAGCGCCGTCTTGTTGAAAGTAAACGTGGTCCAGATAAATACCATCCAATTCCGGCCATAAAAAATCATTAATCATCTCTCGATAGCGCAATCCATTCACCGTAACTGTTGCTCCAGCCTCATTTTCGAAAAAGTAAGGTCCAATGACCCCGCCGGACCATAAACCGCACCAAACAGTCACACGTTCAGGATAGAGAGGCTTTTCAACAATAACTCTTGGGTTTTCCGAGCCCCAGATGCGACAATTTTGTTTGTTGACGAAGCCACCGAGGTGGAAATGGGCCTCATCACTAAAGATGATTTTTCGATGGAATTCCGGATCATTTTCATGCATTTCAAGAACCCAATCAGTAAAGGCACGACGTTGTTGATGATCGGCCGGCTTGAGTTCTTACGTTAACTGAACTTTATAAGCCTTAAGACCCAAATGTTTATGCAAAATACGGTGTAATGACGTTTGTGGAATCCCTAATTCCAAAGAACGACGAGGAATGGACAAACCTGGGTTTTCTTCAACACTTTCGGCTACAGCAGCAATATTCTCGGCTGTTCTTGAGCGACGTGCACGGGTTTTCTTCTTCACATAACTAACTTGTCCCAACAGCTCGAATTTTTTCACCAATTTCTTTATTGCGCTCCGACAAGGTGCTTCATGACGACCCAAAAATGTTCGAGTTTTACGAACCGTCTCTGCCAAATTTTCACCATTTTTATAGTGAATTTTAATAATTTCAATGCGTTGTTGAAGCGTGTATCGTTCCATCTTTATTTATGGCGTAGTTTCTACTTGTCAAACGTCAAAAACTTACAGCTTCAAAAGTGACATCTACCGAAATAGCGGGCTTTTCAAAATGACACCTCTTATTGGAAAACCCCTAAGTGTTTGCAAAAATTTATTCTTTTGTTTGAAACATTTTTCGATACACCTTTTACTTTTCGAGATAAACTCCAAAAACCGAAAATCGTGACCATTTTAGGTCCGCCATTTTTTTTGCACAGGTCTTTCAGAGTTACCATCGAAATATGTTTTATAGGATGCCGAAATGACCACATTCCAGTAAAAAAACCACTGTTACATTTTTGTTATTCCATGAAGTAGTATGTTACAATCAGCTTACAAAAAGGATTCGACGAACATAACCATCTTAAAAGTTAACTGCACCCTGTATTCATAAAAATTTAATAAACCCATCGACCTACCCCATAAAAAAGCAACATGAAGCTATTTTTCTATAATTCCCATGTGCAATAATTATTCCCAGTATCGTGAAATAAAATGTCAACCCCATCGATGTACTGAACAAAGGAACATAATCATGCATGTGCGTGACAAAAATCTATAAAAATTCGTATTAATGTAATCATGTCAGCAATCACACGAAAATGCAGTCACATTATTTTACATGTAAATATTTCTGGAAGGGGTGGAATTGCTATAATGAGTAAAATGATGGAGAAATTAATTTTGTCACCACAGAGAGGCACCCTTGGAATAATAATAATATATTTAGTTTCTGAAAAGTATCGTCATAAATTTTTTGTTACCCAGTGTCACAGTTAATATTGGCTTTATTCTTTTGAGTAAGTATCAATTGATCAAAGTGAAAAAAGTGTAACTGATAACTTCATGTTCTTTTGAATATGCATTTACTTGTCATTGGGCTGAAGTGATCATGATTACTTTAAGTGATAGAAGTGAAAGTGATAATGATTCAAAAGAATAACCCTATTGATTGGGTCGGCCAGAACGTATGACACATAGAGAGCGCAGTAATTGTTTTGAAGGACTTCTGTCAGTGATATAGTTTTCTTTCAAAATTCGATATAATTTACATTTAGGTTACTTTAGAAATAAGTTTAGGGTAATTTTACTTGCAGCTGTTAATTTACGATCACTTTTAACATAGAGATGAGTGAGGCTTACAATTATCATGATTATGTAAAGCCTCACTCGCATTTAGTAATTCGTGAGAAAGTATTGGAACTTGATTCGGAAGTGATGTTGCATTCTCCCTATAGTCTTGACCTGGCATTATTTGTTTACCATTCCTTGGAACAATATTTTTGATTTGGATACAATTGATGATAAGGTTGACTTTTTAAGTCAAAATATTATTACTCTTTTGGACATACGTGCCCCTTTTGTAACCTATTGAATTACTAAGCCGTGGATTATTAGGGCATTACGCGCGTTGAAGAAAGATAGAGATAGAGGTCTGAGTAGGTATAAAAAAACAAAATCGCAGAACGATTGGAATGATTACAAATTATTACGAAATCTTTTTACAGCTTCTGTGAGGCGGGACAAAAGAACGTTCTTTAATCAGTTTGTTGTACAGGGTAAGTCAACGATTGGATGAAGTAGGTTTGTGCCTTTTCGGTGAAATTAACAAAGAAACTATATTTATTGTTTGATACAGTTTATTTTTACGCAGATTTTAAAAATATTTAGGACTCTACACGGTGAGCCAAAAAACTAGGACAGCATAAAGTTGAATTTTTTAAATAGAACACCCTATATACGAATCGTATTTTCGATTTAGCTTATAATTTTAAATCTTTTTTATTAAGGGTTTACTATAACAAAACTTTATAGTTTCTGAGATAATTAAGTTTAAAGAAAAAAAGTCACATTTTCAAGCATCAATTCAATCCTAAATAACGTTTTCAATTTTGTGACAAATATATTCAAATTTGGAATTTAGCAAGACCAAGGACAAGTTAACATAATTTTTACCTAATATTTGCAATAAAAGCTACAGGGTGTTGAACACATCGGTTCAAATTTGAACAAGTTTAAATGAATAAATATCTTTTTTTTTAAATGGTACACCCTGTATATTTTCATGTTATTTAATAGAGTAATAAAAACCCAAAAAATTTTGTTCAATATACCTATACCTATTTATAATAATTTTTGAGATATTTCAGTTTTTCTTATTTTCCATACTTTTTTACAGAAATAGTCTTCATTATCATAGTAGCCACGGCAAAAACAATGTAAAAGAACATTTTTCTGTGTGTCAAATTTATAACCGCAATCGCTTCTTTTGGTTTTTATGTAGTGTAGTTTGGTTTTTTTTGCATTCATCTTATATTGTAAAATGAATTTTCCAAAGAATGAGTTAATAGATATGATTTATACAATAGGAGAGGCTCAAAAAAATTGCCTTCTTGCTCAAAGAATTTACAAAATGAAGTATCCTGATCGACGCCAGCCTAATACCCATACTTTTCAAAACTTAATGCAAAGATTTGATTCTTCTGGTACTGTTGATTATCCAAAACGTAAAGTGGTCAACAAACCAGTAACTAATGAAGAAAAAGAACTACAAGTATTGTTAAATGTTCAGGAAAATCCTTATATTGGTAGCCGTCAGTTAGCAGCATTATGTGAAACATCACAATCCACCGCTAATCGTACTACCAAGAAATATAGGTATCATCCATATCACATGGAATTACACCAAGAATTGCATGGACAGGATTTTGAAAGTCGTGTAAACTTTTGTCGTACAATAAATGCGGAGATTCAATTAAATTCAAATTTATTATGCAAGGTAATGTTTAGTGATGAAGCTACTTTTAAAGGTAACGCTGCCGTAAATAAACGCAACATGCATTATTATGCCACAGAAAACCCATTTTGGATTAGAGAGGTGCAACATCAAAACCACTGGTCATTAAATATTTGGTGTGGTATTCATCATAATCGAATTATTGGACTCCACTTTTTTAATGAACCACTAAATGGCCATAGTTACCTGAACTTTCTACAAGAAGAACTACCCCAACTGCTTCAAGGTCTCGATAGGGATGAGCTCGACAGTATGTGGTTCCAGCACGATGGTGCGCCTCCGCATTACCATCGTGAAGTTCGTGCGTTTTTGGACCAACGATATCCGCAAAAATGGATTGGACGTGGGGGTTTCATTGAGTGGCCACCAAGGTCTTGCGACATCACCCCATTAGATTTCTTCCTATGGGGTTATATTAAAAATAAGGTGTATGTTAATCCACCAACAACAGTGGAAGATATGCGAAACAGGATTAGGGATACCTGTAGAACAATAACGCCACTAATTTTGTCCAGGGTCCGAGAAAATCTGCAAAAAAGACTAAATTTGTGCATTGCACAAGAGGGCCGTTTATTCGAACACTTATTAAAAAGAAATAATTAATCTCAGAATTTAATAGGTAATTTTTTTGTTTCAATTTAGTATAAAAGTAAATATGTATTTGCCTTGTCATTATTGTTGTGTTAATTTTTTCACATTATGTTTAATTAAACTATTGCCGTTGTAATATAACGAATAATGTATTTCATCATATTTAACCACATTCTGTTTGTTTCTGTATTTTACATGGCTACTATGATAATGAAGACTATTTCTGTAAAAAAGTATGGAAAATAAGAAAAACTGAAATATCTCAAAAACTATTATAAATAGGTATAGGATATATATTGAACAAAACTTTTAGGGTTTTTATTACTCTATTAAATAACATGAAAATATACAGGGTGTACCATTTAAAAAAAAGATATTTATTCATTTAAACTTGTTCAAATTTGAGCCGATGTGTTCAACACCCTGTAGCTTTTATTGCAAATATTAGGTAAAAATTATGTTAACTTGTCCTTGGCCTTGCTAAATTTCAAATTTGAATATATTTGTCGCAAAATTGTAAACGTTATTTAGGATTGAATTGATGCTTGAAAATGTGACTTTTTTTCTTTAAACTTAATTATCTCAGAAACTATAAAGTTTTGTTATAGTAAACCCTTAATAAAAAAGATTTAGAATTATAAGCTAAATCGAAAATACGATTCGTATATAGGGTGTTCTATTTAAAAAAATACAACTTTATGCTGTCCTAGTTTTTTGGCTCACCCTATAGAGTCCTAAATATTTTTAAAATCTGCGTAAAAATAAACTGTATCAAACAATAAATATAGTTTCTTTGTTAATTTCACCGAAAAGGCACAAACCTACTTCATCCAATCGTTGACTCACCCTGTATATAAAAATTAGTTTTACCGTAATTATTTTCTTGCCGATTTGATAATAAGGACACTTTAGATTTGGTCCTACATGCGATTTCATTAATTTTTATAGCCTTTCAACTCACAAGACTTGGAATTGGTTTTTTTTTTCATGCCATTAATAATTAATTTTGAAGTTTAGATATATTAAACAAATTTATATAACGCCCTATATTTAATGTAACTTTGGTTGCGTTAGAACTCTTGGGGTTCACATAAAACGCTAAAAATAAACACAGTTGCGAGCTTATAATATTTTGTCACCGTATTTTTGACAACTGAGTTGGGGTTTGTTTATGAAATGAAATATTTTTGTTTAGTCTAGCTTTTACGACTTTAAAAATACTAATAGGGAAGTAATAAAGAAAAGAACTCGCAGTAAACGTTGCAGGGTATTAAAAAAACCAATTGAACTTTTAATTTGGTTTCGAGTGGTGTTACTTCAAGGTTTCCGATGCAGCGTTGCGATTGTTGGATGATTAAAAATAAAAATATTTTGTTGTTTTGGAGTCTGAAATAATTCTCGTTTAAAATTTACTTAAGTTTTTTGTTTGCAAAATAAAATACAGGATGTTGGGTTTCCACAGGAACGAATTGTGTCTTTAAAATCGTCTGTTATAATACTCCATGCAAATTAGATCAAAAAAGAGCAGTTCTGTTAACAAAAATGTAACATTGGTTTTTTTTGCTGGAGTGTATTCCTTTTGGCATCCTATAAAACATATCTCGATGGTAATTCTGAAAGACCTGTACAAAAAAATGGCGGACAAAAATGGCCACGATTTAAGTTTTTTTGAGTTTATTTCGAAAAGTAAAAATTGTATCGAAAAATGTTTCGAACAAAAGTTGTAGAGAATTAAAAAACCTATTGATTCATATAATGCGAGTTATAGGTGGCACCACTAGTTATCGAGATATTTACGGTTTTTGTTTTTTTTCTCTTGAAGACATTTATTAACAAATTACCGATTTAAAATTTAACATAAATATAGGTATTATCATTCTAAAAAAGTGTGTCAAACCCGGATTCTGTGAGTTTTTTTATTTTCCGAGAAATTCGATGTCAAAGTTGAAAATTCAACCTCAATTTTTCGTTTTCCTAATTAAGATACAATGCTCAATTTTAATGAAAATTGTTTGTATTGTTTTATATTTTAAAGATCTATTAAAAAAATTTTTTTTCAATTGTGGTTCAAGAAATTTTGCAAAAAACAATTTTTGCACCAAAAAAATTGCGATACAAATTTTCGTAAAAATTTTGTTAATAAACTATTAGGTAATAATAATATAAAGGAAAAATACAGTAGAATATGTAATATATAATTGAATATTTGTATGATTTTCTCTATAATTTTTTGTAAAAATTTTGTTAATAAACAAATTAATAATTAATATGACTAAACAAATTGTTACTATCATATAAATCAATGAAACAACACCAATATTATAAATATTACTTGTGATGTATAAGTTTCTTTGAACACCAATGAATAATGCGCCTGAAATATGGCAACCCGCCGACAGCAGCCTGCAGCAGCTATTTTCGATTAGATTCGGCCCAATTTACGAAGGTTCACAGTTCATATGGAAGTGTATATCTTGGATCCAAAAAATTCACAGGTAAAGCACAAGTATTAAAAAGCATCTTCTGCAAATTTGAGCCCTTAATATTCATTTGCCACGCCATTATGAACTTTTGAAAAAAATTAAATTTTATTTTGAGATTGGAAATGATACATCTAAATCCAATGTCTGCATTAAAAAAATTTTATCTCCATCCGGTGAAAAGTTATCGCAATTTTTTTGGTGCAAAAATTGGTTTTTGCAAAATTTCTCGGCCCACAATTGAAAATAAAATGGTTTTTTATAGATCTTCAAAATATAAAGCAATACAAACAATTTTCATTAAAATTGAGCATTGTATCTTAATTAGGAAAGCGGAAAATTGAGGTGGAATTTTCAACTTTGACATCGAATTTCTCGGAAAATAAAAAACTCACAGATTTCAGGTTTGACGTACTTTTTTAGAATGATAATTCCTATATTTATGTTAAATCTTAAATCGGTAATTTGTTAATAAAAAACAAAAACCGTAAATTTTGTTGAAAAAAAAAAATATATTTCGATAACTAGTGGCGCCATCTATAACTTATATTATATGAATCGATAGGTTTTTTAATTCTCTACAACTTTTGTTTCAACTATTTTTCGATACAACTTTTGCTTTTCGAGATAAACTCAAAAAACCGAAAATCGTGACCATTTTTGGTCCGCCATTTTTTTGCACAGGTCTTTCAGAGTTACCATCGAGATATGTTTTAAAGAACGCCGAAATGAACACATTCCAGCAAAAAAACCAATGTTACATTTTTGTTACTGACGAAAATCTATTTTCTATGGAGTATAATGTATTAGCAGAATTTTACTCGCAGAATTTGATGTCGTCATCTAAACAAAACATTTTGTCATTGTCTTGCGTTGTCACTAAATAAACAGTAGGTGTATCTGTTAGGCTTGAATACAAGTATCATACCACCTTCTTTTATTCTTTATTCATCGCTTACTACGACTATTAATGAAAAATTCACAAATTCCAGCTTCTCTTTTCATTTTCATATAGAGTGTACTATATTGTTATAAATATAAATAAACCTTAACATCTAAAAATATATATGGTATTCCATTTGAAACAAACGACTTAGTATAAATAACTTTTCAACCACACCTCATAATAAAATTGCTATTACACCGTTAGATTACGCTTAAAAGATTATAAAAATGTCGTTCAAAACGTTGTAATATATTTTCAAATAAGAACGTTACAGAGCACTATAAAAATTGTAAACTTCTAAATTTGTCCCTGCACCTTCAAAACAAAAGAAAATTTTTAATTTCTGTTTTTCTGTCCTAGAACTATATATTTTCTATTACCTTGATTAAAGCATTGTATGTACCCCTGATTATAAAACACACTGTGATGTTTTAAATAAACTTCTCCTTTGCTTAAAGTACGCTCTAGCTTAATTAACCCTCAATCTCATAAAGTGTCAGTTTTATCGACCCTGTCTTAAATTTTTGGGCTATGTTATTAATAGAAAAGGTCTCTGAATAGATCCAGAGAAAATTTCTGCTATCCTTGATTATCCAGTTCCAAGGAATACCACCCAAATCCGTATGATTGTCTACATGAGATTTTTAAGAGATGTTTCTTTTTTATGTAGTGCTATAACTGATGAGACAAGTGTATCGAAATGGAAGATCTAGAAAGAAAACATGACACATTCAACATGTACAAAAAGGTCAGAGAAATAGCAGGTCTCTATAATAAGAATACCACGAATACCCTTGTGGACCCTGATGGTAAAATTATCTTGGACGAAAAAGAAATTTTTGAAACATGGGTTGAATATTTGAAAGAATTATTTGATGATGACAGACCGAATGAACACAACAACGATGATCTCGCTAATATAGACATGGGACCGGAAATTCTAAACAGTGAAGTTCTATCTGCCATAAGATCTGCAAAAACAAGGAAAGCCACCGGGCTTGATAATGTCCCAACCGAGCTGTTACAAATGATCCAAGAGGAAAATATAGGAGTCTTGGTCAAACTGTTTAACACCGTTTACGCGACTGGAGATATACCGGACGATTGGATGAGGTCTGTATTCGTCCCAATCCCAAAAAAAAAAACAGCGAGCAAAGCGATGCAGTGAGTACAGACTAATAAGTCTAATAAGCCACACTTTGAAGGTCTTTCTCAGAATCATTCACAGCAGGATAAGATCTAAATGCGAAGCAGATTTAGATGAAACCCAATTCGGATTTAGAAACGCCCTAGGTACTAGAGAGGCTTTATTCGCTCTAAATATACTTCTGCAAAAATGCCGGGACCAACACAAGGATGTATTCGTATGTTTTGTCGATTACGAGAAGGCCTTCGACAGAGTACAGCACAGTAAACTCATAGACATTTTAAATAACGTAGGGGTAGACAGCAGAGAATTATAAAAAATTTATATTGGCGGCAGAAAGCAACAGTAAGGCTAAATGGAAAACTCACAGAAGAAAATAAAATTCTGCGAGGCGTCAGACAGGGCTGCATACTATCTCCAGTGCTTTAAACGGGATACTCAAGGACAACGAATGGGAGTACAAATCAATGGAGAATATATAAATACAATACGATATGCTGACGACACTGTTTTCCTAAGCGACAAACTACAAGACCTGCAACATCTATTAAACTGTGTTAACACTGAGGGTTAAGAAATGGGGCTCAACATAAATATCAAAAAGACAAAATTTATGGTCTTTAGTAGACAACTTCATCTTAACGCTTCAATACAAATAGAAGGAAAAAGTATAGACAGGGCGACTCATTTTAAATATCTTGGATGTTATATCACCGAAAATCTAAACCCAAATAAAGAGATAAGGTGTAGAATAGAGACTGCTAGAGCAACTTTTCAAAAAATGAAACCACTTTTCTGCAATGATAACCTCAACCTAAAACTACGACAGAGAATGATAAGACCATACGTCTGGCCAGTGTTACTATATGGGGCAGAGATCTGGACAATTAAGGCTGCCACGATTAATCGGTTGGAGGCTCTCGAAATGTGGTTACACCGGCGAATGCTGAGAATACCTTGGACAGCCAGGCAGACCAACGAAATGGTACTCAATAGGGCCGACACAACTCGTCTACTATTAAACACTGTGAAGTGTAGACAAATCTCATATCTTGGACATATATTCAGAGGGGAGCGATATAGAATTCTTCAGCTAATCATGATGGGTAAAGTAGAGGGACGTAGAGGAATAGGAGGGAGACAGTTTCCTGGATGAGGAATATTCGTGAATGGACAGGTATACGTAGCGCGGGGGAACTGTTCCAGTTAGCGCAGGACCGTGAAAGACTTGCCAATGTAATTGCCAACGTCAGCGTGACCTGATATGACACTTGAAGAAGATAACTGATTTGCTAAAAGGTAGGATGAAAGGGCAACTTTCAGTTTGGAAATCTAAAGCTAACGAAGCTTTTAAACAAATCAAACACACTTTGACAACAGCTCCCGTACTATCCACCTCTGACACCCAACCCTTTTCCTTGGGTGGGTTGGTTGTGTTTTATCTCAGGAAGATGAGAGTTTTAAACATCCTATCGCTTATGCAAGTAAGGCTTTAAAAAGATTCCAGCCCACTCTTCTCTATTGTTTTCCGATGCATAAAAGAGTTATGAAGATTTAGATTTGGACGAAGTGCTGTTGGTGGCGCCATCTGCAATGTGGTTCGAAACTGTAATCAAATTTTGATTTCCTATCCTAAAAACCCCCAAGGTACCACATTTAGTGCAACTCAAGTTATTATTAACAAAAATATTTACAAAAAAGTTTATTTCGGAACCTTTTAGGGACATCCCGTATATAACGTATGTATTCCTACATTCGGTGCCACAAATATACACATATAGCATATTTTGGCGCCCAACATGGGGATTAAAAAACGAACATGACAAAATTTACTTCGTTTTTAAAGTAATTGTGAATATCTTGCCAGTACTATACATTTGACTGCCTGGTTCTCACATTATATAAAAATTTTTACCATTAACTTCTAAAACAAAAGCTAGATGACAATACACAGCAAGTATTCTAATAGATTATGGCATTAGGAACAAAATAACGCCACTGCCAATTAATTTTTAGGACAAAATCCTCAAATAAATTTATGTTTTAATACTATAAAATCAGACTCAGCAATTTTACTTTGAGCAAGTGTAATTAAGACTATTTATTTATTTAACAAACATTAAAGAATTCACAGATTTATTCTCTTTTATTTTTAAAAAATTCACCGCAGGTATTATTGATTTTACGACGCAGGGCTTAATGTTCAGAACTTAATACGTAAACCATAAATTATGGCTTTTGAGTCATGGTCTGATACCTCGGACTTTCAGACAGTGGCCCATTATAGTTACGAGCCTGCCGTCAACGAAAATTGGTATTTACGAGCGATCGAAGGACCACAAACTTCCAGTGAAATTCCAGATTTGAAAGAATTTTTGATTGCGTTTTATTCGGAGAAAAGTTATTAACTGACTTATAAAAAAGCTACCTAAACTATGTTAAATTAAAAGGTAATTCGAAAGATTAACATATAAAAACACAATGCTTTGAAAAAATTCAACTCTTGATTCATCAAGACAGTCTCCTAGAAAGATAGAAACATTCTAGTTCCGCTTCATTTCTATTCTTTCCTTATAGAGCGATTTGTTTAGCCCTTCAAAATACTCTTCAGTTTCGGCAATCACCTCTTCATTGGAGTCATATAAAGAGTGTTTTTATAGAGGTATAGAACTTTTAAATGGAATAAAACAAGAATGAATTTTTTAAATTGACATGAAATTTACTTTATTCGAAAGATAACCTTCTGGCATTATAATTTAAATATGACTTCTGGCATATGACCTCTACGGCTGGCTCGGACGTAGTCTAATCTGGAGGTCCAATTTTCGATGACTTTTTCCAACATTTGTGGCCGTATATCGGCAATAACGCGGCGAATGTTGTCCTCCAAGTGATCAATCGTTTCGGGCTTATCGGCTTAGACTAGCGACTTCACATATCCCCACAGAAAATAGTCTAGCGGCGTTAAGTCGCACGATTTTGGAGGCCAATTCACGGGTCCGAAACGTGAAACTATGCGATTACCAAACGTTTCATTCAATAAATCAATTGTGGCACGAGCTGTGTGACATGTTGCGCCGTCTTGTTGAAACCACAGCTCCTGCACATCATCGTTTTTAAAGAAATACGGACCAATGATTCCACCAGCCCATAAAGCACACCAAACAGTCAGTTTTTCTGGATGTAACGGTGCCTCAACATACACTTGAGGATTATCATCACTCCAAATACGGCAGTTTTGTTTATTGACATATCCATTTAAACAAAAGTGAGCTTCATCGCTAAACAAAATTCGCTTATAAAAATCGGGATCAACGGCAATCTTGTTTTGGGCCCATTCACCGAATCTACGCCTTGCTAGGTGATCGTGTGACTTCAATTCTTGCACGAGTTGGATTTTTTAAGCACGCAAACCAAGATCTTTCCGCAAAATCTTCCATAAAGTGAATGGACACATATCCAATTCCTGTGCACGATGGCGGATAGACTGATTCGGGTCTTCCTCTACGCTACGCTCTACAGCAGCAATGACTTCTTCTGTACGCACTGTACGACATCTCTCTGGATGCGTATTATCATTTAGAGTAAACGTGGTGCGAAAACGTTCCATAGTTAATCGAACTAATTGCTCTGATGGACGATTACGTTGACCGTAAAATGGACGTAGTGCGCGATACGTATCTCGAACTGAACCATGATTTTCAAAATAAATTTGCACAATTTGGAAGCGTTGTTCAGGCGTCAGTCTATTCATGTTGAAATGCCAAACCAAACTAAACATAAATCACTTGACAGCTGACAAAATGGCCGCCAGTTAAAAAAATGTTGCCAACTTAAAGTTCTATACCTCTATATCTCTTCGGCCAACATTTTTTTTTGAGGTCAGCGAACAGGTAATAATCACTGGGCCTAAATCTGGAGAATATGGTGGATGAGAAATTAATAAGAAGTGCATTTCATGCAATTTCGCCATCAATATGTGATACGGTGCATTGTCTTGGTGAAAAGGTTCTTCCTTTTCTTATTTTGGCGCCGTTTTTCACGTTTTTTTCCTTACAATGCATCACTATTTCCACATAATGTTCGCTATTATTGTTTTTTTCTTTTCAAGATAGTTGTTGGATATTATATCATGCACATTCCAAAATACGGACGTCGAAAACTGTTGCATTTTTGGTCGCTTTGGTTGGCTTTCATGCTTCGCCCTCCACTCAGCTGACTGCCGATTTGATTCCGGAGTGTAGTCGTGGATCCATATTTCATTCATTGTCACATACCGCATGAAAAAATTCTCTCATTTCCCTTTAAATATCTCCAAACCTCACTCTGAATTATCATTACGTTGTCGTTTTTGGTCAACTGTGGGCAGACGCGGTACTCATTTCAAATAGGGCTTTCGCATATCTAAATTCTCGTGTAAAAGATGATATAGATGGCTTATTGATACATGTGCGATGTCAGCGATTTCAATCACTTTCACTTTTCTATTGTTCAAGATGATTTTATGGATTTTTTTTATGTTATCCCATGTAATAGCCTCATTTCAGCACCCAGAACGTTGAGCATGATTTGTATCTGTATAACCGCGTTTGAAATCAGAAAACAGGTGACACAAATGATTGTTTTCGATTTATCAGATTTCTTGTAACACTTTTCAAGCTACTCTTAAATTTTAACTGTATTTTTTTCATCAAATACCAGTATTTTATTAATGCACCATTGTCTTAAAAATATCAAAAGATGCATTAATAAACTTCAATGTTATCAAATTTTGTCACCTATCGTTTGAAAGTTGCGACTAACTAAAAATCGTATAGATATCTTATTAGAGTCGCCATCTATGTGCCAGTCTCGGGACTTTTCGAACCACCTGTTAATTGTATTTTAAATATTTTATCAAAACGTATCATTTCTAATTATTATTTGTAGACAAACAAGTGTTTGAATTCCGCGATAATCATTCATAAAACTTTTTTATAGTTTTCGGGAATTGTCTTATCTTGGATTGAAAATCTTGAACAAACATATAATATTGATTTAGATAAATATTGCTAATAATGTGTTTATCACTTATTAAACAAAATAATAAATGTCTAAAAATGGAAAAGGTTATGTATTTGTTTACACCTGAGGTTTAATAATCATTATTCAAATTAAGCAAGTAATTTATAATATATAGGTTAGATCACACCTAGCAATGCTAGTGTTACGAAATCTCAGAATATAAACAGCCGCCCCTCATTTATACACAATTAATCTACATAAAACTTGGCTCTGCTAGAGGATGGCAATGATCGAGCTGGAAATTTTTCAGGATAAAGTCTTCTTGTCTTCGAAGAATTTGACCGCGCTTCACCATAAATTAAATGCATTTCAGCATATCCTGCGTTGTTCCATTTTTTAAAATTAATTTTACTTGCACGCGGTTTTGACAAGTTCCGTCAATCGTAATTCATTACGAAGGTATTAACAATAACAACCTGATTTTACCTGTTTATTTTTAGCATTAGTAACTTTCGAGCGTTTCGCATAAAAACCGACTTATCTCGAAAACCGCCAGTTTTATCGAAATAAATTAGGACTACCTTTTCTGAAGAGGAATGACCAAAGTATTTTTAAAAAATCAGCTTTCAGCTCTGTAAAATGACACCTGTCAAAAATTAGGCCTACCGAGTGTGGCTGCAAGTCCCTTCTTGACTTCTTTTCTCTTTTCTAGGTGCCATCTCCGCTGCGAAGGTTGATAATCATCAGGGCGATTCTCACTTTTGAGACTGCAGATCTAAACAGTTCATTGTTACTGCAACCGAACCACTTCCTAAGGTTCTTCGCTTATGAGTTTCTTCTCCTTCCTATTGATCTCCTTCATTGATTTTTTTCCTGCATGATAATACGTCTCATTACTTCCCCGATAGTCATTCTCTCTACCCATGAAATCCTCAGCATTCTCCGGTACATCTACATCTCAAATGCCTCCAGCTTCCTCACGTTAATCATCCTCAGTGTCCAGCCTTTCATCCCATAGTATAGTACAGATATCACATAACATCTCATCAGTCGTATTCTTAGTTCAAGATTTAAATCTCGGCAGCAAAAATGCCTCTTCATTCTTGTAAATGTACTTCTGGCCTGTTCAATTGTTATTCGTATTTCTTGGGAGCTGTCATTGTTCTTATTAATGGTTATGTCCAGGTATTTGTCTCTTACTCTTTCAGTAGGTTGATTCTTTACAGGGTGAGTCAACGATTGGATGAAGTAGGTTTGTGCCTTTTCGGTGAAATTAACAAAGAAACTATATTTATTGTTTGATACAGTTTATTTTTACGCATATTTTAAAAATATTTAGGACTCTACAGGGTGAGCCAAAAAACTAGGACAGCACAAAGTTGTATTTTTTTAAATAGAACACCCTATATACGAATCGTATTTTCGATTTAGATTATAATTTTAAATCTTTTTTATTAAGGGTTTACTATAACAAAACTTTATAGTTTCTGAGATAATTAAGTTTAAAGAAAAAAAGTCACATTTTCAAGCATCAATTCAATCCTAAATAACGTTTTCAATTTTGTGACAAATATATTCAAATTTGGAATTTAGCAAGGCCAAGGACAAGTTAATATAATTTTTACCTAATATTTGCAATAAAAGCTACAGGGTGTTGAACACATCGGCTCAAATTTGAACAAGTTTAAATGAATAAATATCTTTTTTTTTAAATGGTACACCCTGTATATTTTCATGTTATTTAATAGAGTTATAAAAACCCTAAAAGTTTTGTTCAATATATCCTATACCTATTTATAATAGTTTTTGAGATATTTCAGTTTTTCTTATTTTCCATACTTTTTTACAGAAATAGTCTTCATTATCATAATAGCCATGGCAAAAACAATGTAAAAGAACATTTTTCTGTGTGTCAAATTTATTACCGCAATCGCTTCTTTTGGTTTTTATGTAGTGTAGTTTGGTTTTTTTTTGCATTCATCTTATATTGTAAAATGAATTTTCCAAAGAATGAGTTAATAGATATGATTTATACAATAGGAGAGACTCAAAAAAATTGCCTTCTTGCTAAAAGAATTTACAAAATGAAGTATCCTGATCGACGCCAGCCTAATACCCATACTATTCAAAACTTAATGCAAAGATTTGATTCTTTTGATACTGTTGATTATCCAAAACGTAAAGTGGTCAACAAACCAGTAACTAATGAAGAAAAAGAACTACAAGTATTGGTAAATGTTCAGGAAAATCCTTATATTGGTAGCCGTCAGTTAGCAGCATTATGTGAAACATCACAATCCACCGCTAATCGTACTACCAAGAAATATAGGTATCATCCATATCACATGGAATTACAGCAAGAATTGCATGGACAGGATTTTGAAAGTCGTGTAAACTTTTGTCGTACAATAAATGCGGAGATTCAATTAAATCCAAATTTATTATGCAAGGTAATGTTTAGTGATGAAGCTACTTTTAGAAGTAACGGTGCCGTAAAAGACGCAACATGCATTATTATGCCACAGAAAATCCATTTTGGATTAGAGAGGTGCAACATCAAAACCACTGGTCATTAAATGTTTGGTGTGGTATTCATCATAATCGAATTATTGGACCCCATTTTTTTAATGAACCACTAAATGGCCATAGTTACCTGAACTTTCTACAAGAAGAACTACCCCAACTGCTCGATAGGGATGAGCTCGACAGTATGTGGTTCCAGCACGATGGTGCGCCTCCGCATTACCATCGTGAAGTTCGTGCGTTTTTGGACCAACGATATCCGCAAAAATGGATTGGACGTGGGAGTTTCATTGAGTGCCAACAAGGTCTTGCGACATCACCCCATTAGATTTCTTCCTATGGGGTTATATTAAAAATAAGGTGTATGTTAATCCACCAACAACAGTGGAAGATATGCGAAACAGGATTAGGGATACCTGTAGAACAATAACGCCACTAATTTTGTCCAGGGTCCGAAAAAATCTGCAAAAAAGACTAAATTTGTGCATTGCACAAGAGGGTCGTTTATTCGAACACTTATTAAAAAGAAATAATTAATCTCAGTATTTAATAGGTAATTTTTTTGTTTCAATTTAGTATGAAAGTAAATATGTATTTGCCTTGTCGTTATTTTGTGTTAATTTTTTCACATTATGTTTAATTAAACTATTGCCGTTGCAATATAACGAATAATGTATTTCATTATATTTAACCACATTCTGTTTGTTTCTGTAGTTTCTTTTTATTATTTTACATGGCTACTATGATAATGAAGACTATTTCTGTAAAAAAGTATGGAAAATAAGAAAAACTGAAATATCTCAAAAACTATTATAAATAGGTATAGGATATATTGAGCAAAACTTTTAGGGTTTTTATTACTCTATTAAATAACATGAAAATATACAGGGTGTACTATTTAAAAAAAGATATTTATTCATTTAAACTTGTTCAAATTTGAGCCGATGTGTTCAACACCCTGTAGCTTTTATTGCAAATATTAGGTAAAAATTATGTAAACTTGTCCTTGGCCTTGCTAAATTCCAAATTTAAATATATTTGTTACAAAATTGAAAACGTTATTTAGGATTGAATTGATGCTTGAAAATGTGACTTTTTTTCTTTAAACTTAATTATCTCAGAAACTATAAAGTTTTGTTATAGTAAACCCTTAATAAAAAAGATTTAAAATTATAAGCTAAATCGAAAATACGATTCGTATATAGGGTGTTCTATTTAAAAAAATACAACTTTATGCTGTCCTAGTTTTTTGGCTCACCCTGTAGAGTCCTAAATATTTTTAAAATCTGCGTAAAAATAAACTGTATCAAACAATAAATATAGTTTCTTTGTTAATTTCACCGAAAAGGCACAAACCTACTTCATCCAATCGTTGACTCACCCTGTACAGATATCACATAACATCTCATCAGTCGTATTCTTAGTTCAAGATTTAAATGTCGGCAGCAGCAAAAATGCCTCTTCATTCTTGTAAATGTGCTTCTGGCCTGTGCAATTCTTATTCGTATTTCTTGAGAGCTGTCATTGTTCTTATTAACGGTTATGTCCAGATATTTGTCTCTTACTCTATCAGTAGGTTGATTCTTTACAAATATCCCACGAATGTCCTCAGATGTTTTTGTTATCAGCATATATTTTGTTTTGTTTATATTCTTCGTTTACTATTGCCATTTTATTAATTAGCGTCTATAGGTCTTCATATATTCCAGCTAAAAGAACCGTACCGTCGGCGTACATCAGATTATTTATTGTGATGCCATTAATTAATTTAGATCACCAAGTGCCCTATTTACTATATCTTCCGCGTATAAATTAAAGAGAATTGGTGAAAGTACACACCCTTGACGAACACCTCTCTGTATTTCTTCTGATGTTATGCCGTCTATTCGAATTGCTGCTTTTTGGCCATAGTATAGGTTTAAAATTATTCTTATGTCTCTGAGGTCTATCCTTCCCTTTACTAATGTTTCGATAAGTTGGTCATGTTTAACTTTATCAAAGGCTTTGTTGTAGTCTATAAAGCTCTTGAAGAGGTAAAAAAGGGTATCTCTTGATAAATAATCTGAGATATGCAGATGATACTGTCCTTCTTGCAGACACAGCTGAACGACTTCAAAGACTGATATAAAGGGTAGATGAGATCTGTGAAAAATACAACATGCGATTGAATATAAGCAAAACAAAGGTTATGATAATAAGCAAAAACGTATCCCAAAATGTATATATGTTTCGCGTCAGAGGTTCTCTTATTGAAACATTATCATCCATCAAATATCTGGACGTACAACTACATGATAAGTGGGAGCAAATAAAAGAAATGACAACACGTATTGAGAAAGCCAGAGTCTATTTCAATCGCATGAAAACACTATTATGTAATATGAAACAACTACGAACTTGTTTACTAAAATGCTACATATTCTCTATGCTGTTGTACGGTGTAGATTCTTGGACATTGACGGAGGCAGCATGTAAATGACTTGAGGTTTTTGAAATGTGGTGTTACCGACTTATGAGAATATCTTGGACGTAATCAATGAAACTGTTCTGCAGCGCATGTGAAGGGAGAGAGAAATCATGATGACCATTAAAGAAAAGAAGTTAGCATACTTTGGACATATAATGCGTAACCAAAAATACGAACTGCTACAATTAGTTATGCACGGCAAGATGGATGGTAAGGGAGGCCCCGGAAGACTACGAATTTGTTGACTACATAATTTGCGACAATGGACCGGAAAGACATCTACTGAATTATTTAGAGCCGCTGTCAATAAGGTAATATGGGCCAGAATGATCGCCAACGTCCACTGAAGATAGGGTAGAGGAAGAAGAAGAATACCCAGATAGCACAAGATTTCCATTGGATATCCAGAATAGGTACATATAATGTCCTGTATGTCCAAGGACCGTTTATGGATGTCCATTAGATGTGATGACCTGTAATCTATATGGACGTCCATATCTGGATGTCCCGTGTAGGTCCATCAGACATCCATTAATTAAATTTCGAGTTGTCGGTAAAATCGGATACTGTAATATCGGCCTGTAAAATTGTCATTTCTTAACCCGCCGGCCCGCCATGATCACAAAATATCCCTTCAGATATTTTGTGCCCATTATTGTGTTGACCTCGAGCTAAAAAAGACCTTTGGAGTTTTAGTTGAGCTAAAATCAAGTGTGGTTTTTATTTGAAGACGATGCCACCGTTAAAGGTAAGTATAGTTATTTTAAATTATTTTTTTTTTAATTATACCAAAAATTACCGAACGAAACTACAGACATGCCCGACGAAAAGCTGATAATTTAGTATCAAACTCGCACAAATTTGAAAGTGAACAAAATATTCAGTATCAAACACGTATAGCTTTTGTAGCTATACTTTTTCATACAATCACTTATTTAAATGGAAACTACTACAAATGAGTGCAAATAATTTGATAGGCCAATGAATTTTGTATCTTGTTGGTTAAAATGGGGCACAGATAGAGTTGTAAATTTGTGTAATAATAAAATTGTAAATTTTAGAGAAAATTCTCTCTGACAAAGTCATTATTGAGTAATCAGTCTAATAAAATTGCTGGCATTAATAAATGTTATCAAAATTTATAATGGAATAAAAGCTATAGCAAATTTGAATAATTATATTAATTTTTTTATGACTATTTTGGATTAAACGCTAGTACAAGTTTACATTGATGTGTATTTTTGTGCAGTATAATTGTTAAAAAATATATAATAAAGTTTTGACAGTTCGACTCTAGGTTTAGACTTATAATTTAATTTATTTTAATTATTTTTAGATGAATTTTCCACAGATTGGTCCAAATAAAATTCCTATGTGAAAGCCAATTTGTACCAAATTAGAGAGGATATTCAGGTAATCTTAAATAGGGAAAAAACAACAAGTATCTACAAAGAATTTTCTGCAGGAGTTCAACTATCCTTTTACTTAAGAAAATAATCAGCTGCCTCAAGTCCCATAAGATCTTCAGGACAATTTAAACTTTAAAGATGCAGTAAGTTTATTACACTTCTCCTGAAATAAAAGCTGAAACTTATTCGAGTAATGCTTTTTTATGTGTATGAGTCTATTAATAAAAAAAACTTAATTTACAGGATTATTTTATATATATATTTTTTACTTTGATTCTTAAAGTCAAAAATATTCTTAGGTTAGCATATGTGGAATTAACGTTTAATTATCTCAATAAAGTAATTATACCTATTAACTTATTAAAAGATATTTTATTGTAACAATGACAGATAGCCTTTCCAAGAATTATACATATGATGGAATAGTAAAGTGCCCTTTAAAGAACTTATGTTCACTATTTGTAGGTAAGTTACCACTTAAATATAAAAATTTGATGAAAAAAATCTCTCTGTTTTATTTGTCATACTCGTAAATAATAAGAACAAATTGGGTGTCAGATTTCACACGTTGAACTCTTATTAATTTTCAGCTGCGGTAGAAGAATGGGGGGCCGATAAAAAACAGCCGAAGACGAGATTAGACAATGGCTGAAGAGAATAAACGACAGAAATAAATCTAGAAAAAAATAATCATTGTAACAATAAAGTCTTTATTTAAATAATTGGTATATTTTCTATTACCCAATTGAAATTGTACCTGTTACTATGGAACCAGATAATTTATTCATAGCGATCCTTCTACAGCTTGAACAATTTAAATCAATTGAAGCTATATTTTGTAGCACTTGCAATTCGACTAATTATAAAATTTTATATTCTTATATAGTATTGTATTAAAAACTTGACAATTGTAATCAATAAGTGTAATATGTGGATACCCAGTATGTCCAGCTTTGGATAAACGATGGATATCTAGTGGACTGAAGTGTGCTATTTGGGTATAAAGCACACGTATAGATCTTGATTCATGTCCAGGCATCTTTATGACAGGACATTAAGTGCAAACAGTGGCTCCCTTGTTCCTAGGCATTTACAGAATCCAAACTGTGTATCGCCAATGTCTACATCTAATTTTCTGAATATTGTGATTTCTCTAGTGATCTAAAACATCTACTGTAGTATGGTTTAATGGGTCCATGTATAAGAACACTCTAGAATCGTAATTGTTTTCAATAAAAAAACATGTAAAACGAGTAAAAAAAAAATGAAATGTAAAAAATGCAATTTTCAGGGTGGGGGGTGGGGGTGGTCCGAGAAGGTTGAACATGCGCCCAATGTTATTTTTTCGATGAGCTACCTCAAAAAAATCAAAGAATGAAAGCTCTACGTTATTTAGAAGCAGAGATATTGTTAATTTTTCAAGCGCACGCCGATTTGAAGACGCGCTCTCACTTTGTACTCGGTGAGATTCGGTTACCCCCTCCAACTTACCTTATCTGACGTCCAGCACGTACCTTCAGTTTAGCGATCTCCTGAAGGGTTGATTGTGTAGAAATTAACCTCAATTGAATGATTTCATATACTTTAGGCTCTTATTAATGAACTGTAAAAAATTCAGCTCTTAATATAAATAAACAATTGCTAACTAGGCTCCTATTGGTCGTAGAGATTTTTTATATTTCAAAATTCGTGTTTTTTTACCAGCTTTCCAATGATATGCTTCATTAACAAATCGGCCAAAAAATGCGGTTGTTAATTAATTTATTTATAAACAAAAAACTACCCATATCTTCATGACGATTTTACATAAACAAAATATGAAAAACATCCACTTTTTTTACTACATGATAGCTTAAGTCTTTACGAAGAGAATGAGCACTGACAGAACTCTGTAGCAGTTTCCTACACGACGGTACAGCCAATCAAAAATAGTCACTTTTTTCGTTTTTCTAATAAACAATTGCAATTTTACAAAAAGTATTAGACCGGCAGCGCTCAACTTCCGCACACTTTTTATGCACTTTAAAACTCACATTCTGGTAAAAGTTGAAAACAATTCAATAAATATTAAGAAAATTATTAACAATTGAAAAATAAGCCATTTTTAATGTTTAATTTGCAATAACTTTTTTGTTTACAGACCGATTTGGACAAACAAAAACTCATTTTGAAGATATTTTCAAGACGTACAATTCGTCTATGGAATATTCTTCTCTAAATCCCTTAAATTTTCCGTAAAATCCTAAAAACCGGGGAAAAATCATTTTTCGATCTATTTGTTAAAAAAAAATGTTCCAACCAGAACTCGTTGAGACGCGAGATGAGACGTGATTTCTACTACCTTCCTCTATCCATTTCTGCAATCAGATCGCTTTGTTTCCTGGCCTAATGCTGTGCAACGATGTGCTTGCTAAGTATTCTGATGCAATATGCGACCATGAACACCCTGTATATATAGTCATTTCAATACCGGTATAAATAAGTAAGAAAACAGGAAATAATTATTTAGTGTCTAAGAATGCATACCTATATCACTTTTGTAAAGAATAAATGTACGTTTTATTGTCAAACTTATTGCAGTTTCCAAAAACTATTCCAATTATTATTTTTAGAAATAATTGTTTATACTAAATACATCGTTTTAAAGTTGGCATTAAAATACCAGCTTGTCCAATAAGAAAACCGGATTTCTCTAAATCCGATTACAAGAAAATTATTAAATTTTTTATGAGCTCGAAAAAACCATGTTTTTCTAATATTTTATTTATTTATTTATTTATTTATTTATTGATACTCTTACAAACACCTAAACATAACATGCTACAAGGTAATTATAAGTAAGAGAAATTTTACAGACTTAACTAACACAGAACAAAGACAGCACAGACAAGAACCTGAATAAACCTAAAGGTCACTGCATAAGTTGCAATAGCAATTTCTTGGTACAATTAAAAAAGTCAATATCTTTATTCTTATATAGTATGTTGCACTCAGTTAACATTAAATTCATTGGAGAACGACTACCACTGGAGACATGAAAGAATTTTTCCTTTTGTATCCTTAATCCTATCTTTGGTACATGAAGAGGTATATAATTAATCAAAGAACAATTGTTAAATTTTATATTATTGATAATACAATAAACAAATATCACAGATTGAATTTGCCTTCTTTTCTGAAGAGTTTGAAATTTAAAGCTTTCTAACATACTGCTATAAGAGATCAGATATGGATATAAGTTATTTTTCCTAACATATAAATATCTCAAAAACCTTTTTTGAACACGCTCAATAGCATCACAATGCACATTTGCACTAGGAGACCATATTATACAATTTTATTATTATATTATGGTTATTAAACTGACTTGTATTTCTAATCACAAAACCAAGCACCCTAAAAGTCTTATTAATAATATTGCGGTAGTGGGTATTAACTTTCAAATTAGACTGGAAGTGCACCCCCAAATCCCTACATTCAGTCTTTTTTTGTAGTTTTGCTCCATCAATAAAGTAATTAAAATTAATAGGATTTATTTTATTTGTATAATTTAAGTCTGCTTGCAGTGCACTACAATCATTACTGTTTGTTACTTTCTTAAATATTTTAAAGTCATCCGCAAATAAGAGACCATCAGAATGTTTAACACTATTAGGTAAATCATTTATAAACATTAAAAATAACAATGGGCCCAGGTTGCTACCCTGCGGTACACCAGACGTTGCCATAAAAGCTTGAGAAAATGACCCCCCACTCTCACCATGTGCGGCCTACACGAAAGAAAACTTTTCATGAAGAGGTAAGCATTCCTAGAAAAGCCAAACTCGACAAGCTTAGCCAGCAACACCCTATGGTCCACCTTATCAAATGCCTTTGCACAATCGATATACACTGTATCCAATTGCTTCCCGCGATCAATAGCCTCCGAGGCATGATTTGTAAACACACATAAATTTGTTACTGTGGACTTTCCACTTACAAATCCATGTTGTTGTTCTACTATTTTATGAGTGATGTTGGTCATAATGTCATGTGAAAGGATCATCTCAAATATCTTAGCAAGTGAATTAAGTATACTAATTGGTCTATAATTTTCAACATTTGTTTGTTTATCATCCTTAAATATGGGAGAAATAATTGCTGTTTTTAGTTTATTGGGAAAAATTTTTGTTTTTAGGGCAACTTGAAAAATATGAGCAATAGGGGCTGCTAAAAAGTCTGAACAGCCTTTATAGATATATGAGGGAATATTATCCTCTCCTGTGCTTTTTTTTTGGTTTTAGTTTTTTTATACTTTTCTTTACAGTCTCCTCTGATATTAAAGAAAATTCCAAGTCTCCCCATCTATTAATATCTATAGGGTCGCCGTTGGACACTGATGACAACTCAAACACTGAACTGAAATACTGTGCAAAAGCATTGGCAATATGTTCGTGCTCTTCCAATGATACTCCATTATAAGACATAACCCTTGGCATACCATACCTTTTACTCTTACAGCCAACATACATCCAAAAACTGCTATGATCAAAATTTACATTATTCTCTATATTTCTTAAATACAAAGAGGACTCATAATCAATCTGTTTTTTAATATTATACCTTAAGTTACGATATTCCTCATATTGAAAAACACTAGCTTTGCCACATTGTATATGTCTATGCATTCTATTCTTTAATTTTATTTTACGTACTAAATCATTTGAAAACCAAAGAGGATATTTACAATAATTTACTCTTCACTATAAAGTTTTTTCGATCTTATAATTTAATGTGGTAAAACAGCTCTTTTGGATTATTAAAGTTGATTATTTTGCGCATCATAACATTCCAAGAAGCAAATTTATTGTTTTTAAACGATAAGAGAATTTTTACCTTTTTTTCAAGATTTTTTCAGCAACAAATGATCCAGTCAACTCATGTAAAGTGTGTTTTAAAATGCTGAAATATCTATCAGTTAACTATTGCCAGCAGAATCGCGACAATAAACTATAAAGCGAAAAATATATCTCAATCTACAAATAACTGTTCCCTAAATGTTTCTTAAAACCATTATTTAAGTCACTCAATGGAAAACTTGTTATTCTAATCAGAAACTTTCCAATATTTCCAATTCTGCACCTTAAAAATATTTTCAAATTCTCATAAGTTGCAATGTATTTTATAGTAAAAATCCAGAAAAAAAATATAATTTACCTTCTTGAAACAAATATTCCTAAAACTCGCTCGAATTAGCACGTTAATTAGTCCGAATCCATTCAACGATAAAAAAAAATGTCAATAAAACGCTCACTACACAATAAATACTGAAAAACTCCTAAAAATCTACCGCACGAATGTAGTTTTTACAACCGGATTAAGATTCATTTCAATTAAACAAAGCAAAATGTATGCATAAAATCCTACTAACCTAATAAATAACTTAACTACTTTTCGAGATATCTCGCGATGTCGTATTTATCCAACTGTTGAGCTCTCACGCAACGAAACACAAACGCTCACTTCTGCGATAATACTGATCGGTCTGAAGTTCCTCTCGAAATTCCTGGCCAATAGAATCATCGCGTTGCCCCTCTCCCGGTGAAATTCTGCTTTTAAATCGACGCTGAGCATCGGAGAATATTTTCATCTAATCGGCGAAAGATGCTGGGAGAGAGTGTGGGTTCATGCAACAATTTTTTAGTTTTGTAGGTTATACCCGTGTGTTGTAAAGCAATTTTATATAAATTAAAAAACATTATTTTAAATAAATTTCCTAGAAATTTTTGGTGATATATACAAAGTAATTATTCCAATAATTTCTTGCTAAAAAAGCTCCCCATTCAAATCCATCTCTAAGACACATTTTTTTAAAATATTATTCACTAAAGACTATATGGGTGTTTCTCAGCAAAATGGGAAATTCCTAGTCCCTGAAAAACATTTTCACATTGAATATGTTGAAAAATATAAATACGATGATATGAAAATGATTTTTTCGCAAAACAGGAAAATACCTGTACACTTTTTTGGATTCTAGAATGATATATTTCACGGAGAAATTATTTTATTTTTTTTTAACAATATTTATTTATTTATTGATACTCTTGCGAACACCTAAACATAACATACTACAAGGTAATGATACTCCTGTCTTCAGTAAGAAAATGAGGTTTTTTTTGCTGGAATGTGTTCATTTCGGCATCCTGTAAAACATATCTCGAAGGTAACTCTGAAAGACCTGAGCAAAAAAAATGGCGGACCAAAACCACGATTTATGGTTTTTTGAGTTTATCTCGAAAAGTAAAAGTTGTTTCGAAAACTGTTTCAAACAAAATTTGTAGAGAATTAAAAAACCTATCGACTCATATGATATAAGTTATAGGTAGCGCCACTAGTTATCGAGATATTTTTTTTTTCGATAAAATTTATGGTTTTGTTTATTTTTTTCTAAAAAAAAATACAGTTATTAACAAACTACCGATTTAAAATTTAACATAAATATAGGTATTATCATTCGGAAAAAGTATGTCAAACCCGGAGTCTGTGAGTTTTTTATTTTCCGAGAAATTCGATGTCAAAGTTGAAAATTCAACCTCAATTTTCCGCTTTCCTAATTAAGATAAGATGCTCAATTTTAATGGAAATTGTTTGTATTGTTTTATATTTTGAAATCTATTAAAAAAATTTTTGTTTTCAATGGTGGGCCGAGAAATTTTGCAAAAACCAATTTTTGCACCAAAAAAAAATTGCGATAACTTTTCACCGGATGGAGATAAAATTTTTTTAATTCGTGCATTGGATTTAGACGTATCATTTTCGATCTAAAAAAAATTAATCTTTTATGAAAAAACGTTTTTTTTTTCAAAAATTCATAATGGCGTGGCAAATGAATATTAAGGGCTCAAATTTGCAGAAGATGATTTTTAATACTTGTACTTTACCTGTAAATATTTTGGATCCAAGAAATACACTTCCATACGATCTGTGAACCTTCGAAAATTGGGCCGAATCTAATCGAAAATAGCTGCTGCAGGCCGCTGTGGGCGGGTTGCCATAGTTCAGGCGCATTATTCATCGGCGCTTCAAGGAAACTTATGCATCACAAGTAATATTTACAATTTTGATGTTATTTTATTAATTTATATGATAGTAACAATTTGTTTAGTCATATTAATTATTAATATTTGTTTGTTAACAAAATTTTTACAAAAAATTATAAGAGAAAATCATACAAATATTCAATTATATATTACATATTATACTGTTTCTTTCCTTTATATTATTATTACCTAATAGTTTATTAACAAAATTTTTACGAAAATTTATATTAGCAAATCATATAAAAATACAATAATAATATATAATACGTTATATAAATATTTAATAATACATTAAAATTACGTGCGAAAATCATACAAATACAATAATTCAATTATACATTCATCTTTCTTTTTTTTTTTCTATTACTTCTATGCAATCGGCGTTCATTTCATCATCGCAATTATTACTCTCACTAACATCGCACATACGATTTTCATCATTATCCTCAGTTTCATTGTACATATCATTCTCATCATTATTAACATTTTCATAGTCAAAATCATTCTCACATACATTATCAATTTCCTCTAAATTATCATCATCGTTTTCTAAATCCCAGGTAATAAAATTTTCAAAGCAATTATCGCACTGTCCATTACAGTGCTCACACAAATCTGTACATTTCAAAAATTTCTGAAATATTCGTAAAAATTTTGTTAATAATTAGGTATTTATAATATAAAGGAAAAAAAACAGTATAATATCTAATATATAATTGAATATTTGTATGATTTTCTCTTATAATTTTTTATAAAGATTTTGTTAACAAACTGTTAGATAAAAATATAATGGAAAAAAGAGTAGAAATTTGTATGGTTTTCTCTAGAATTTTTTGTAAAAATTTTGTTAATAAACAAATTAATAATTAATATGACTAAACAAATTGTTACTATCATATTAATTAATAAAACAACATCAATATTATAAATATTACTTTTGGTGCATAAGTTTCCTTGAAGCGCCGATAAATAATACGCTTGAACTATGGCAATCCGCCCACAGCGGCCTGTAGCAGCTATTTTCGATTAGATTCGGTCCAATTTTCGAAGGTTCACAGATCGTATGGAAGTGTATTTTTGGATCCAAAAAATTCACAGGTAAAGCACAAATATTAAGAAGCATCTTCTGCAAATTTGAGCCCTTAATATTCATTTGCCACGCCATTATGAATTTAAAAAAAAAAAACGTTTTTTTCATCCAAAATTAATTTTTTTTTGAGATTGGAAATGATACATCTAAATCCAATGTACGCATTGAAAAAATTTTATCTCCATCCGGTGAAAACTGTAATTTGTTAATAAATGTCTTTAAAAAAAAAAAAAAAAACAAAACCATAAATTTTGGGGAAAAGAAAATATATCTCGATAACTAGTGGCGCCACCTATAACTTACATTATATGAGTCGATAGGTTCGTGACCATTTTTGTTCCGCCATTTTTTTTTGCACAAGTCTTTCAGAGTTACCATCGAGATATGTTTTATGGGATGCCGAAATGAACACACTTCAGCAGAAAAAAACAATGTTACATTTTTATTAACAATACAGCTCTTTTTTCATCTAATTTCTATGAACTATTAGAAGTATGAGAAATTTTAACGGACTTAACTAACACAGAAATAGAAAGAGCACAGACAAGAACCTGGATAAACCTAAAAAATCACTGCATAAGCTCTAATAGTAATTCCTTAGTACAATTAAAAAAGTCAATTTCAAAATTCTTATATAGTATGTTTCACTCAGTTAACATTAAATTCATTGGAGAACATTTACCAATGGAGACATGAAAGAATTTTTCCTTTTGTATCCTTAATCCTATCTTAGGACATGAAGAGGTATATAATTAATCAAAGAACAATTGTTAAACTTTATATTATTGATAATACAATAAATAAACATCACAAATTTCTTGCCGTCTTTTCTGAAGGGTTTGAAATTTAAAGCTTTTTAACATACTGCTATAAGGGATTAGATATGAATATAAGTTATTTTTTCTAACATATAAATATCTCAGAGAGTAAATTTAAGCTGGCTCTCCATCTTTTCTAAAAAATATTTTACACTGGCTACACATTTTTCTTCGTTTTTCCAAATGTTAATGCTGAAGAACTTAATTTCCTTTTTAAAAGATGACTCTGTAGTTCTCACCTCAACTCGGAAGTGCTACAGTCAAATAAGTCTTATTGTAATCGTACCTTTATCATCACATTTACTTACTTACTCCGTGGCGTTACAACCCTGGGTGGGTTTTAGCCGACTTTACGACATGCCTCCATTCATTTCGATCTTTTGTCATATTATCTCTCCAGCGGAGTCGGGGTCGTCCCAGTGGCCTCCTCCCAGTCGGTGCTTCCTCCCAAGCTAGTTTTATTATACTGTCGTCTTTTTTGAACCCGCTCAATAGCATCACAATGCACATTTACTCTAGGAGACCATATATTAGTTGCATAGTCTAGATGAGAATGAACAAGTGCATTATATAATTTTACTATTATATTATGGTTATTAAAGTGACTTGTATTTCTAATCACAAAACCGAGCACCCTAAAATTTCAAATTAGACTGAAACTGCACCCCCCAAATCCCTGTATTCAGCCTTTTTTGTAGTTTTGTTCCATCAATAAAGTAATTAAAATTAAAATAATTTATTTTATTTGTATTAGACATAAAGAAACATTTATTAGTATTTAGAAACATTTTATTTAATCGAAACCATTCCGTTACTGAATTTAGGTCTGCTTGCAGTGCACTCAAATCATTACTGTTTATTACTTTCTTACATATTTTGAAGGTGTCCGCAAATAAGACAACATCAGAATGTTTGCCACAGTGGGCCAAGATTGCTACCCTGCGGTACACCAGATGTTGCTCAAAAACCTGAGAAAATGAACTTCCCACCCTTATCATGTGCAGCCTACACGAAAGATAACTTTTCATAAAGAAGAAAGCCAAACTCAACAAGCTTAGCCAGCAACACCCGATGGTCCACCTTATCAAATGCCTTTGCACAATCAATATACATTGCATCCAACTGCTTCCCGCCATCAATAGCCTTCAAGGCATGATTTGTAAATACAGACAAATTTGTTACTGTGGACTTTTCACTTAGAAATCCATGTTGGTATTCTACCATTTTATGAGTGATCTTGGTTGCAATGTCATCTGAGAGAATCATCTCAAATATCTTAACAAGTGAATTAAGTATACTAATTGGTCTATAATTTTCAACATTTATTTGTGTCTTTCTCTCTCTCTGTCAACCTCTGTCCATCCACTCCTGGATGTAGGTCTCTCTCAATTGTTTCTATCTTTCTCTATTCTTCGCCAATCTCATCCACTGTTTGCCCGCCACTGTCCTTATGTCATCTACCCATCTTTTTTGAGATTTCCCGTGCTTCTTGTTGTCTCCCTCGGTCTCCATTATAGGATTCCTCGTGTCCATCTGTTGTCCTCATATCGGGCTATGTGATCAACCATATCAATCTTTGCAACCTCCTTCACGATGTCTTTGACTTTCGTTCTGCGTCTTATCTCGGCGTTTTTAACCCGATATTCCAAGCATGTTTCTTTCCATCGCTTTTTGGAATGTTTCTAATTTTTTAGCGAACTTTTTGGTAAGGGAAATGGTCTCTAATCCATACGTACACACTGGTAATATGCATGTGTAGTATACTTTTTTTTTAGATTTATGGGAATTGATTTATTTTCCAGGATGTATGCAAGTTTACCGAAAGCGGCCCATGTCAGCTGTGTTCTTTTTATTTCAGCATCCTGGTTTGATTTCCCTAATCTGATGTAATGACCCAAGTATATATAGTATTCGACGTTTTCTATCCTCTGGTTATTTATTTGTTTACCATCTTTAAATATGGGAGAAATAATTGCTGTTTTTAGTTTACTGGGAAAATGTTTTTAGGGCAACGTGAAAAATATGAGCAACAGAGACTGCTAAAAATTCCGAGCAATCTTTATAGATATATGAGGGAATATTATCCTCTCCTGTACTGTTTTATGTTTCAGTTTTTTTATACTTTTCTTTGCAGTCACCTCTGATATTAAAGAAAATTCCAAATTTCCCCAGCTATTAATATCTATAGGGCTGTCGTTGGACACTGATGACAACTCAAACACCGAACTGAAATACTGTGGAAAAGCTTTAAGACATAACCCTTGGCTTACCATAGCTTTTTCTCTTAGAGCCAACATACATCCAAAAACTGCTAGGATCAAAATTTACATTATTCTCTATATTTCTTAAATACACAGAGGACTCATTATCAATCTGTTTTTTAATATTATACCGTAAGTTACAATATTGTTCATATTGGAAAACCCTAGCTTTGCCATATTGTATATATATTATATATATATATATATATATATATATATATATATATATATATATATATGCATCCTATTCTTTAATTTTATTTTACGCACAAAATCATTTGAAAGCCACAGAGGATATTAACAATAATTTACTTCACTACTACCAACAGATTTAGCTTTTTTTGGAATTGCGTTATTGAAGCAGTTAAGTAATTTGTCATAAAATACGGCAATACTGGGTGAGTCAACGATTGGATGAAGTAGGTTTATGCCTTTTCGGTAAAATTTACAAAGAAACTATATTTATTGTTTGATACAGTTTATTTTTACGCAGATTTTAAAAATATTTAAGACTCTACAGGGTGAGCCAAAAAACTAGGTCAGCATAAAGTTGTATTTTTTTAAATAGAACACCCTATATACGAATCGTATTTTTGATTTAGCTTATAATTCTAAATCTTTTTTATTAAGGGTTCACTATAACAAAACTTTATAGTTTCTGAGATAATTAAGTTTAAAGAAAAATAGTCACATTTTCAAGCATCAATTCAATCCTAAATAACGTTTTCAATTTTGTGACAAATATATTCCAATTTGGAATTTAGCAAGGCCAAGGACAAGTTAACATAATTTTTACCTAATATTTGCAATAAAAGCTACAGGGTGTTGAACACATCGGCTCAAATTTGAAAAAGATTAAATGAATAAATATTTTTTTTTTAAATGGTACATACACCCTGTATATTTTCATGTTATTTAATAGAGTAATAAAAACCCTAAAAGTTTTGTTCAATATATCCTATACCTATTTATAATAGTTTTTGAGATATTTCAGTTTTTCTTATTTTCCATACTTTTTTATAGAAATAGTCTTCATTATCATAGTAGCCATGGCAAAAACAATGTAAAAGAACATTTTTCTGTGTGTCAAATTTATAACCGCAATCGCTTCTTTTGGTTTTTATGTAGTGTAGTTTGGTTTTTTTTTGCATTCATCTTATATTGTAAAATGAATTTTCCAAAGAATGAGTTAATAGATATGATTTATACAATAGGAGAGGCTCAAAAAAATTGCCTTCTTGCTCAAAGAATTTACAAAATGAAGTATCCTGATCGACGCCAGCCTAATACCCATACTTTTCAAAACTTAATGCAAAGATTTGATTCTTCTGGTACTGTTGATTATCCAAAACGTAAAGTGGTCAACAAACCAGTAACTAATGAAGAAAAAGAACTACAAGTATTGTTAAATGTTCAGGAAAATTCTTATATTGGTAGTCGTCAGTTAGCAGCATTATGTGAAACATTACAATCCACCGCTAATCGTACTACCAAGAAATATAGATATCATCCATATCACATGGAATTACACCAAGAATTGCATGGACAGGATTTTGAAAGTCGTGTAAACTTTTGTCGTACAATAAATGCGGAGATTCAATTAAATCCAAATTTATTATGCAAGGTAATGCTTAGTGATGAAGCTACTTTTAGAAGTAACGGTGCCGTAAATAGACGCAACATGCATTATTATGCCACAGAAAACTCATTTTGGATTAGAGAGGTGCAACATCAAAACCACTGGTCATTAAATGTTTGGTGTGGTATTCATCATAATCGAATTATTGGACCCCACTTTTTTAATGAACCACTAAATGGCCATAGTTACCTGAACTTTCTACAAGAAGAACTACCCCAACTGCTTCAAGGTCTCGATAGGGATGACCTCGACAGTATGTGGTTCCAGCACGATGGTGCGCCTCCGCATTACCATCGTGAAGTTCGTGCGTTTTTGGACCAACGATATCCGCAAAAATGGATTGGACGTGGGGGTTTCATTGAGTGGCCACCAAGGTCTTGCGACATCACCCCATTAGATTTCTTCCTATAGGGTTATATTAAAAATAAGATGTATGTTAATCCACCAACAACAGTGGAAGATATGCGAAACAGGATTAGGGATACCTGTAGAACAATAACGCCACTAATTTTGTCCAGGGTCCGAGAAAATCTGCAAAATAGACTAAATTTGTACATTGCACAAGAGGGTCGTTTATTCGAACACTTATTAAAAAGAAATAATTAATCTCAGTATTTAATAGGTAATTTTTTTGTTTCAATTTAGTATAAAAGTAAATATGTATTTGCCTTGTCGTTATTGTTGTGTTAATTTTTTCACATTATGTTTAATTAAACTATTGCCGTTGTAATATAACGAATAATGTATTTCATCATATTTAACCACATTCTGTTTGTTTCTGTAGTTTCTTTTTATTATTTTACATGGCTACTATGATAATGAAGACTATTTCTGTAAAAAAGTATGGAAAATAAGAAAAACTGAAATATCTCAAAAACTATTATAAATATGTATACGATATATTGAACAAAACTTTTATGGTTTTTATTACTCTATTAAATAACATGAAAATATACAGGGTGTACCATTTAAAAAAAAAGATATTTATTCATTTAAACTTGTTCAAATTTGAGCCGATGTGTTCAACACCCTGTAGCTCTTATTGCAAATATTAGGTAAAAATTATGTTAACTTGTCCTTGGCTTGCTAAATTCCAAATTTGAATATATTTGTCACAAAATTGAAAACGTTATTTAGGATTGAATTGATGCTTGAAAACGTGACTTTTTTTCTTTAAACTTAATTATCTCAGAAACTATAAAGTTTTGTTATAGTAAACCCTTAATAAAAAAGATTTAAAATTATAAGCTAAATCGAAAATACGATTCGTATATAGGGTGTTCTATTTTAAAAAATACAACTTTATGCTGTCCTAGTTTTTTGGCTTGCCCTGTAGAGTCCTAAATATTTTTAAAATCTGCGTAAAAATAAACTGTATCAAACAATAAATATAGTTTCTTTGTTAATATCACCGAAAAAGCACAAACCTACTTCATCCAATCGTTGACTCACCCTGTACATTCATTTGGATCTGTAATTTTTTTTTATTTCAGACCAATTTGTTTCTTTTATTAGATTGTAAAGCTTTAAAAGTCACTGATTAAAATATAGTTGTCGGACGTGCATTATCTTTGTTTTTGTTTATTTTTATGGCGTTTCGATTAGGTCTAAACCGTTTATACTTGGTAATGATTAGAGATATAACTCATCAAGATCAATTGTGTTTTTGTGGTGTTAAATGTAATTTGAAATATGTAAACTTACGGAGATTTCTAATAAAAAGTATCAGACTTAATAACAAGGATGTGATAGACTTCGATTCACATAACATCTCACTAATATTCAAGGTTAAACGCTCACAAACTTTATGCCAGTTATCTTGACGATGCAATCTTTTTTATTTTTAGCCGTTTTAAAGACCCATCACACTTAATAATTAAAACTGTCCCAACAAACGACCACCGGGGAGCCAAAGGGGAGCAAAAAGGATTGTAAACTAACCCCTTGGGGTGATGACCGGTTAATATCCGGATTTTGACGTGAGGATCGCGGAAGTGACGTTCGCGAAACGGAAGTAAGTTATGTTGGCGCCCAGAGTTCTGGATATTACCCGTAATAGATCCACGCCGAAGGGTTTTTAGGAAAACGATGTCAGGCTGTTACGAACTGGTAGCAGGTAAATTTTGTGACGCGCTGTTTTCTTGAGGTATTGGCGCCTTAGAGAGAGTTTGTGGAAATGACGATTCACTGATTGGATAATTTTAAGTAATAAAGATAAGAGATGAAATCTAATATTCATTTCCGAAGCAATTTGGAGCGCTAAATTCAAATCTAGTAGCAGAATTGCTCCAGCGCATCAAAATTCTGAAATATTTTAACCTAAGTGGGTGAAAATAGCGGTTTTAGACCATTTCTAGAGATCAATGATACTGGCAGGTCATATAATGGTAAAGTACAATTCTTTTCTTTCAATTTCCATTTAGATTGTGAAAATTTGACTTTTCTTTAAGGAGATATTGTGATTTTTTTTTCTGTGAGGCGTATCAACTGAGCGGGAATCTTTTGTTTTCCATTTAGCACATACTTCAATCTATAATATCTCGGTAAGAAAAAGTTATATCCTTACGTTTCAAAATGGAAATTGAAGGTGAAGATATGTCCTTTATGATCAAATTACTTCAGAAATTTATGTTGAAGTCCATAATATATTTCGTAAGCTTAAATTTGTTACACAAAGATGCGAATATCACAGACTAATCAGTCTAATGTGTCATACATTAAAGCTTTTCTTAAAAATAATACACCAAAGAATATACAGGGTGAGTCAACGATTGGATGAAGTAGGTTTGTGCCTTTTCGGTGAAATTAACAAAGAAACTATATTTATTGTTTGATACAGTTGATTTTTACGCAGATTTTAAAAATATTTAGGACTCTACAGGGTCAGCCAAAAAACTAAGACAGCATAAAGTTGTATTTTTTTAAATAGAACACCCTATATACGAATCGTATTTTCGATTTAGCTTATAATTTTAAATCTTTTTTTTTTAAGGATTTACTATAACAAAACTTTATAGTTTCTGAGATAATTAAGTTTAAAGAAAAAAAGTCACATTTTCATCAATTCAATCCTAAATAACGTTTTCAATTTTATGACAAATATATTCAAATTTGGAATTTAGCAAAGCGAAGGACAAGTTAACATAATTTTTAACCTAATATTTGCAATAAAAGCTACAGGATGTTGAACACATCGGCTCAAATTTGAACAAGTTTAAATGAATAAATATCTTTTTTTTTAAATGGTACACCCTGTATATTTTCATGTTATTTAATAGAGTAATAAAAACCCTAAAAGTTTTGTTCAATATATCCTATACCTATTTATAATAGTTTTTGAGATATTTCAGTTTTTCTTATTTTCCATACTTTTTTACAGAAATAGTCTTCATTATCATAGTTGCCATGTAAAATAATAAAAAGAAACTACAGAAACAAACAAAATGTGGTTAAATATGACGAAATACATTATTCGTTATATTACAACGGCAATAGTTTAATTAAACATAATGTGAAAAAATTAACACAACAATAACGACAAGGCAAATACATATTTACTTTTATACTAAATTGAAACAAAAAAATTACCTATTAAATACTGAGATTAATTATTTCTTTTTAATAAGTGTTCGAATAAACGACCCTCTTGTGCAATGCACAAATTTAGTCTTTTTTGCAGATTTTCTCGGACCCTGGACAAAATTAGTGGCGTTATTGTTCTACAAGTATCCCTAATCCTGTTTCGCATATCTTCCACTGTTGTTGGTGGATTAACATACACCTTATTTTTAATATAACCCTATAGGAAGAAATCTAATGGGATGATGTCGTAAGACCTTGGTGGCCACTCAATGAAACCCCCACGTCCAATCCATTTTTGCGGATATCGTTGGTCCAAAAACGCACGAACTTCACGATGGTAATGCGGAGGCGCACCATCGTGCTGGAACCACATACTGTCGAGCTCATCCCTATCGAGACCTTGAAGCAGTTGGGGTAGTTCTTCTTGCAGAAAGTTCAGGTAACTATGGCCATTTAGTGGTTCCTTAAAAAAGTGGGGTCCAATAATTCGATTATGATGAATACCACACCAAACATTTAATGACCAGTGGTTTTGATGTTGCACTTCTCTAATCCAAAATGGGTTTTCTGTGGCATAATAATGCATGTTGCGTCTATTTACGGCACCGTTACTTCTAAAAGTAGCTTCATCACTAAACATTACCTTGCATAATAAATTTGGATTTAATTGAATCTCCGCATTTATTGTACGACAAAAGTTTACACGACTTTCAAAATCCTGTCCATGCAATTGTTGGTGTAATTCCATGTGATATGGATGATACCTATACTTCTTGGTAGTACGATTAGCGGTGGATTGTGATGTTTCACATAATGCTGCTAACTGACAGCTACCAATATAAGGATTTTCCTGAACATTTAACAATACTTGTAGTTCTTTTTCTTCATTAGTTACTGCTTTGTTGACCACTTTACGTTTTGGATAATCAACAGTACCAGAAGAATCAAATCTTTGCATTAAGTTTTGAAAAGTATGGGTATTAGGCTGGCGTCGATCAGGATACTTCATTTTGTAAATTCTTTGAGCAAGAAGGCAATTTTTTTGAGCCTCTCCTATTGTATAAATCATATCTATTAACTCATTCTTTGGACAATTCATTTTACAATATAAGATGAATGCAAAAAAAACCAAACTACACTACATAAAAACCAAAAGAAGCGATTGCGGATATAAATTTGACACACAGAAAAATGTTCTTTTACATTGTTTTTGCCATGGCTACTATGATAATGAAGACTATTTCTGTAAAAAAGTATGGAAAATAAGAAAAACTGAAATATCTCAAAAATTATTATAAATAGGTATAGGATATATTGAACAAAACTTTTAGGGTTTTTATTACTCTATTAAATAACATGAAAATATACAGGGTGTAACATTTTAAAAAAAAGATATTTAGTCATTTAAACTTGTTCAAATTTGAGCCGATGTGTTCAACACCCTGTAGCTTTTATTGCAAATATTAGGTAAAAATTATGTTAACTTGTCCTTGGCCTTGCTAAATTCCAAATTTGAATATATTTGTCTAAAAATTGAAAACGTTATTTAGGATTGAATTGATGCTTGAAAATGTGACTTTTTTTCTTTAAACTTAATTATCTCAGAAACTATAAAGTTCTGTTATAGTAAACCCTTAATAAAAAAGATTTAAAATTATAAGCTAAATCGAAAATACGATTAGTATATAGGGTGTTCTATTTTAAAAAAATCAACTTTATGCTGTCCTAGTTTTTTGGCTCACCCTGTAGAGTCCTAAATATTTTTAAAATCTGTGTAATAATAAACTGTATCAAACAATAAATATAGTTTCTTTGTTAATTTCACCAAAAAGGCACAAACAAACTTCATCCAATCGTTGACTCACCCTGTACAAATTGAGAGGGAAGTGAGACAGGGGTGCGTACTCTCCGGTCCTATTTAATCTATATTCGGAGACAATTTTCCCAGAGGCCTTAGAAGATGTAAAAAAGGGCATTAGAGTGAATGGTGTATGGATCAACAACATTCGTTATGCCGATGACACGGTTCTGATATAGCCGAAAATATAGATGATATACAACAGATAGTAAATATGGTTGGACAACACAGTGCATCTATGGGTCTGAACATCAATACTAGGAAAACAAAGTTTATGATCATCTCCAGAAACTTGGATGCATTTACAAAAAAATTGAAAGAGTGGACAACTTCAAATACCTGGGAACATGGCTTCGTGAGGATTGGACATCGGACAGAGAAATAAAAAGCCGTGTTGAGCAAGCCCGACAGGCTTTCCTGAAGCTTAAAAATGTGCTTACCTGCTCAGAATTCGATATTGACTTGAGGGTGAGGTTTATGAAATGCTACGTGTGGTCAGTGCTTCTTTATGGCGTGGAGGGTTGGACCCTAAAAACGAGTAATATCAATAAACTGGAAGGCTTCAAGATGTGGCTGTATCGCAGAATTCTTAAAATCTTATGGACGGAGAAGAAGACAAATGAGGAAGTTCTGGGGCGTGTCGGAAGAGAGCGTGAACTATTCAAAGTAGTCAAAAAAAAGAAGAACAGTCTATCTGGGACATATCATGTGAAACGAAAAATATGGATTCTTACAGTTGATGATTTAGGGCAAAATTGAGGGCAGAAGGGGAATGGCGAGGAAGAAAATGTCTTGGCTTCGGAACATAAGACAATGGACAGGGTTACGTGATGTACAAACTCTGATCCACACCGCCCGAGATAGAGAAGCAATGGAGCATGTGATCGCAAACATCTATTAATGATTATGCATCCGAAGAAGAAGAATTTGTTAGACACAGTGTAATTGTAGATCAGTTCATAATTGAGATCCTTCGCCTATGTAACTACTTTCGTAGACAGTATTATTCAGAAATTTGAAAAAAAAAATTATGTAGTGATGTACGGCAGCGAAACTTGGACAATAACAAAGGCAAACGAAGAGCGACTGCGAGTTTGGGAGAGAAAAATCCTAAGGAAAATCTTTGGCCCGTTACTGGATGGGGTAACGGGACAATATAGAATAAGAACAAACAAAGAGTTAGAAGAGTTATACGCAGACGCCAACATAGTAAAAGAAATAAAGTCTAGAAGACTCCAGTGGACGGGCCACCTCATAAGACACTCTAACGAAAGAATAGTGAGACTGGTGTGGGAAGAAACCCCAACTGGAAAAAGACCACTTGGACGACCCCGGCTCCGGTGGCGGGATAATATAGCAGGAGACCTTAAAGCTATGGATGTAGAGAACTGGATGGAGCTAGCAAAGGACAGAAACGAATGGAGGCATATTGTCAAGTCGGCTAAAACCCACACGGGGTTGTAATGCCACGGAGTAAGTAAGTAAGTAAGTAAGATGTATTTTTTGTGTTTCTCGTATCTCATACGATGAGATCATTGAACGTAATCTTTAAGATTGAAGTTTTTGAATATTGACTTATCTATTTTAAAACAAATAAAACTTAAAGTAGATTTGTCTTTCTTGTAGTTTCTCAATAGATAAGTTAACTTGATAATTAGGATGCAATAGACTTGGTTTAAAGTTAAAAAAAACGCTCAAAAACAAATGTATCCGCAGACAGTAAAAGACAACAAAATATAGTATAGCAAAACAAAATCAGAATAGATAGCGAAAAAAATAATAGCTTTAAACGAAAACATACAAAATACCAACATTAAACTGAAATAATAATGCGAGAGACAGCAGCAATTATAACAGTATCGCCAATTTGAAGGAGAGAAAAACTAACAATACAAACTAAGAAGTGATAGAATATGCGGAATTTACTACAATATTAAAAAAAATTGTAAACAGAATATAAGAAATTATGAAAGAATTAATAAAGTAAAACTTTAAAAGAGAAAACACAAACAAAAAATTAATAAACTTAATAGTCCAAAAGATGAACAGAAAAATATAACAGAGAATGGGAGAGATAGGTTACAAATAATAGAGAAAGATTTTGTATTTCAGTGTATATTTTTTTAAATTATTACTATCGGCCAAGTGCTTTCGGTCTAACTTAAACCATCCTCAGGGCTCAGACCCTAGAAAAAAGAGAATATGGTCAGCAAATAAGCTTACTCAGTACTCACCAACCACACTCACTCATCAAAGGGCACACCTTAACCCTTCCTATCTGAGAACAGTCCCTAACAACGCCAGCATAGCTTCCACACAGAACAAGTTATGTAAAATAAAAAAAAAAATTAAAATTAAAACTAAAACATTCAAAACACTGCATAAATTAAAATTATTAAAATAATAAAACCTTTGCAATAACAACTCAAAAGAGTGAGGTTATGCCACACACAGTCATAGCATAATATAGCAATAAAAATTGTCCAAAAATTAAAAATATATACAAGTATGTGTAAGCCTGAGTAGAGATTTTCTGTATGAGTTTTATTTTTAATTTCTTGTTAATTGTATTTCAAATCAATAATTCACTGACAATGAGAAAAAAGAGAAAAAAAAAAGAAAAAAAGAAAAAAAAAGAAAAGAAAAAGAAGAAAGAAAAAAAGAAAAAAAAAAAGAAAAAAATTGCAGAAAGAAAGGGCACTAAAAGTTTATTAATCTACAGCGTTACTGTTATCGGCCATTCTGTGATATATTTCGAACACTTGGGTTCAGTGGCGTGAAATAATTTCCATTTTTGTGAAAAAGAAATAAAATACGCGAACATAGGCGTAGTTGAAATTTGTTGAAATGTGTTAACTATTAATATATTTAGAATGAAGTGTCTGAAACTGAAAAAGATGACCAAAATTATTATAAGATTGCACCTCACGCAATCACAGCTCCCAGACATTTAAATTGTTTAATGATTTAAGAAAAAAGTTTGAAAATGGGGTTGCGGTTATTTACGTTGTTCATTCTTACAGTGAGGTAATGGTCAGGGTTTCTTTTTATCTCCCTGCATATTTCAAGATCCTCTCTGTAATCCAAGGTTTTTGAGTTATTACCCCTGGAGTGGTATAAGATTTTACTATTATGTGTAGGAGAGAAACTGTGTTTGGTAAAACTAATATGGTGACCAAACACAGAGGCCTGAAGTTTGTTAATAAGTTCTGTTCTCAGACTGGCCCTTTGATGAGTGAGTGTGATTGGTGAGTAGCTTATTTGCTGACCATATTCTCTTGTTTCTAGGGTCTGAGCCCTGAGGACGATCTAAGTTAGACTGAAAGCGCTTGGCCGATAGTGATAATTAATATATATATATATATATATATATATATATATATATATATATATATATATATATATATATATATATATATATATATATACTCTTACAAATAATAGAGACATTTTATTTAACCTTCTAGAAGTCAAAGGTGGATATCACAAATGTCAAAGAAATAAACAACGACGAAAAGAAACAAAATATGCAATGTTACCTTTGAAGAGTTCCTGACATGGAAAAGGATGAAATTGAAAGAGCATTGAGACAAATAAAAAATGAAATGCAGCAGACGAAGATGATTTCATACCTAAAACGAAGAAGGAGAGCAAAGCCACCTAACAAGGAAATTAAAGCCTCTATTTAATCCATGCCTTCACTAGGGGAACAATACTACAAAACTGTAACACTGCGATGGTTATCCTAATATATGAAAAAGGAGATCCGAGCAATCTACAAAAATATAAGTCAATAAGGCTATTATTACAGATTTATAAACTTTTTCTGAGAGTAATGACAAACGCCTAGAAGCAAAACTAGACGCACAACTCAACGAACAGGCAAGCTTCACCTCCATATTATCAAAATACTAACAGAAGAGGCAACAAAATACAATATCCAAATATAGACCGCATTTATAGACTTCAGAAGAGCCTTTGACACAGTGGAATTTGGAGTAATAATAAGTTTTATGAAAAGCACAAAGATGAATGGTCCAAATTGAAGATACGGCTGCATGAAGACACCAAAGAGATAGAAATCCACAGATATGTGAAACAAGTACATAGATATTATATCATACAAATTATTTACTCTGATCCTGGAAGATAGATTCAAAGATTTGTATTAGGAAAATAAAGGAATAAGTATAGCGAGAGAAAGACTTAGTAACCTTAGATTTGCTGATGGTATACTCGTCTTTGCGGAAGAATTCGGCTTCGAAGTGAACGTCACAAAAATCAAATTTATGACAAATCAAGAAATCAATATAGAAATGATACATTCCAGTCTTGAATTTGTAGCGTTTTCTTGTAAAAATTTATTGCAGATATCTGAAAGTTTCAAGTCATAGAGGGAACTCAGTAGATGATAAATACGTAAAAAAGTACAGCTAGATCAGCCCTGTTTTTTTATAAACAACATGCAAAAATCCATCGTTTTTTCACCTTTGCTTGTAGTTTCAACTTCAAAGAATCCATTCCGCTTTTGCAAATATCTGTAGAATCATCCTCTGGGCAAGGACAATTATTTGATCATTCAGTGTCTGGGATAAACAATTAACATTATTCATAAACTATCAAACTGATTTGGTCCAGCTTTCGCACCGTTATAAAGGCACATAATGGCCTTATCATCAAGGGGTTATACATTAATTTCGGTCTTTTTTGCAAAAGTTATTAACATTTATAAAATAGTGCAAAAAAGGTGGTTTTTCGCAATTATCTCGATAAATTATTTATCGATTTTGACGTATAAAATTTGAAATTAAAGATCTTTTCAATACCCACAACTTTCATATGGACAAGTTTTCTCTAAAATGTAACCGGAAAATTCTACTGACAGAAAATTTAATTTTCCGAATTTGTATGTTGTTTATGAAAAAACAGGGCTGATCTAGCTGTACTTTTTTACGAAATAAACCATAGAATACACCCTAGATGGGATGCATATGGTAAAATGAAACAAATCGTCAAACTCCAATCTTACGATAAAACTAAAAACCAAAGTATACATGGAATTCATTCTCCTAGGAACAATATACGGCAGAGAAACATGGGTGCTAACCAAAACAATAATAAATTAATTGGTAGTGCACCAAAGATCGGAAGAAAAGGCCTATACGAAAAAGTTTATATAAATTTGTAGTACAGGGTGTCTCAAAAGAAAGTTCACATTTAAAAAATCGATTTAAAAAAAATCAAGACTTGATTGAAAAAATGTTTATTACATATTAAAATACATTGTTTGGGAATTTATTTTTTTAAAATGATATCGTCCAAATGTAATCCGTTGCGCGCACGACATTCATTTAATCGAGCACTAAAATTGCCCATGACGGCTCGGCAGGTATTCTCCGTAATGTCTGCCATTTCGTTGCGGATATTTTCTTTTAATTGTGCCAGGGAAGTCGGTTTGTTGGCGTAAACTTTTGATTTGACATAACTCCATAGGAGAAAGTCCATAGGTGATAAATCAGGACTGCGTGGAGGCCAACTTATGTCATCTTTCTTTGAGATCAATTTGCCAGGAAAAATTTCACGCACTCGTGGCAGAGACATGTTGGACGTGTGTGAAGTTGCTCCGTCTTGCTGGAACCATGTTCTTTGGTTATAGGCAGGAAAATTTTGCAGTTCAGGCACGAAGAAGTCGTCTAACATCTCCACATACCGCTCTGAAGTCACTGTTACTGTGCGTTCCCTTTCATCTTCAAAAAAGTACGGGCCGATAATTCCTCGCGCCGACATCGTAGCCCATACAGTCACTTTCGGCGAATGTAGAGGTTTCTGATGTTTATGTTTTGGATTGTTTGCACTCCAAAAGCGGCAATTTTGCTTGTTTACATGACCATTAAGATGAAAATGGGCTTCATCCGAAAAGAAGATGTTGGTAAACGTTGAAAAACGTTCAGTCATCTGGTTTACGAAGTCAAGCCTCTGACCAGCATCCTGAGGCTTCAATTCTTACACCAACTGAATTTTATAGGGGTTCAGCTTTAAATCTTTGTGTAAAATGCGGAATAATGATGACCTATGCACATTTAAAGCAACAGCACGCTTACGAATGGAAACGTTTGGGTCGTCACGAACAGACTGAGTAACACTCTCTACGTTTTCGACCGTTCTCGAAGACCTCGGACCCATTTTCCAATAAGCCGAGCGCTTGGCGCATCATTTAAGTGACGAATATGTCGAAAATTGCAGAATTTTCTACGCGTTACAGTCGCCGAATTACCGTTTTTGTAAAACTCACGTACGCACAAAGCACGGTCCGCTCCCGAGAAACGCTCCATAGCGACTAAATTCCCAAGAGCCAGGCTACCGATTGACATACCCCCCGCGCCGCTCGGAATAGTTGCGTTCACGCAATAAGCAAAACAAATGTGTACTTTCTTTTAAGACACCCTGTATTTCTTTCACCGACACCCTCTATATAGAAAATATTTCAGTGATCTAGCAAAATCCTAATAAAGACTTATTCTGTTAGTTTTCATAAACGCCCTTTATGTTTGACTTAAGGTGTCACATTTCACCTTGGTGTGAAACGAACACAACCTCAAAATAAGTGTTAAATTTCGCACAAATAAGGAGCTAAAAGAAAAGACTTAGATACTGATAATCAATTTTTTGTTAATATAGAAATCAAAACAATCCTCCTCCGAGCTTAGGATTTCCTGCTCTTAATTTCCTGAAAATGTTTCGCACCTATATTCATTTTCAGCTGAAACATATTCTATTCCATTTCTTATTCTCTTATTATTTCTCATGTCGCTATCTCAATGAGGTCCTTAAAATTCACAATGTACATGCATTCTACGTTTTCTCTTTTCACTAAAACGTACCCAAAATATCTTTGGAAATTGTTTTAAATGGGTATAATTCCGATCCATTCTCTAAAAATGGGCGTTTTTTAGTCACTTTTCCAGAGGCTTGCAAATATTTTCTATTGAGAGATATTTTATCTTGTTTATTAAAAATCATTTTAAATTGGTGTTATGAATTTGTACAGCGTGAGTCAACGATTGGATGAAGTAGGTTTGTGCCTTTTCGGTGAAATTAACAAAGAAACTATATTTATTGTTTGATACAGTTTATTTTTACGCAAATTTTAAAAATATTTAGGACTCTACAGGGTGAGCCAAAAAACTAGGACAGCATAAAGTTGTATTTTTTTTAAATAGAACACCCTATATACGAATCGTATTTTCGATTTAGCTTATAATTTTAAATCTTTTTTATTAAGGGTTTACTATAACAAAACTTTATAGTTTCTTAGATAATTAAGTTTAAAGAAAAAAAGTCACATTTTCAAGCATCAATTCAATCCTAAATAACGTTTTCAATTTTGTGACAAATATATTCAAATTTGGAATTTAGTAAGGCCAAGGACAAGTTAACATAATTTTTACCTAATATTTGCAATAAAAGCTACAGGGTGTTGAACACATCGGCTTAAATTTGAACAAGTTTAAATGAATAAATATCTTTTTTTTTAAATGGTACACCCTGTATATTTTCATGTTATTTAATAGAGTAATAAAAACCCTAAAAGTTTTGTTCAATATATCCTATACCTATTTATAATAGTTTTTGAGATATTTCAGTTTTTCTTATTTTCCATACTTTTTTACAGAAATAGTCTTCATTATCATAGTAGCCATGTAAAATAATAAAAAGAAACTACAGAAACAAACAGAATGTGGTTAAATATGATGAAATACATTATTCGTTATATTACAACGGCTATAGTTTAATTAAACATAATGTGAAAAAATTAACACAGCAATAACGACAAGGCAAATACATATTTACTTTTATACTAAATTGAAACAAAAAAATTACCTATTAAATACTGAGATTAATTATTTCTTTTTAATAAGTGTTCGAATAAACGACCCTCTTGTGCAATGCACAAATTTAGTCTTTTTTGCAGATTTTCTCGGACCCTGGACAAAATTAGTGGCGTTATTGTTCTACAGGTATCCCTAATCTTGTTTCGCATATCTTCCACTGTTGTTGGTGGATTAACATACACCTTATTTTTAATATAACCCCATAGGAAGAAATCTAATGGGGTGATGTCGCAAGACCTTAGTGGCCACTCAATGAAACCCCCACGTCCAATCCATTTTTGCGGATATCGTTGGTCCAAAAACGCACGAACTTCACGATTCTAATGCGGAGGCGCACTATCGTGCTGGAACCACATACTGTCGAGCTCATCCCTATCGAGACCTTGAAGCAGTTGGGGTAGTTCTCCTTGTAGAAAGTTCAGGTAACTATGGCCATTTAGTGGTTCATTAAAAAAGTGGGGTCCAATAATTCGATTATGATGAATACCACACCAAACATTTAATGACCAGTGGTTTTGATGTTGCACCTCTCTAATCCAAAATGGGTTTTTTGTGGCATAATAATGCATGTTGCGTCTATTTACGGCACCGTTACTTCTAAAAGTAGCTTCATCACTAAACATTACCTTGCATAATAAATTTGGATTTAAATGAATCTCCGCATTTATTGTACGACAAAAGTTTACACGACTTTCAAAATCCTGTCCATGCAATTCTTGGTGTAATTCCATGTGATATGGATGATACCTATATTTCTTGGTAGTACGATTAGCGGTGGATTGTGATGTTTCATATAATGCTGCTAACTGACGGCTACCAATATAAGGATTTTCCTGAACATTTAACAATACTTGTAGTTCTTTTTCTTCATTAGTTACTGGTTTGTTGACCACTTTACGTTTTGGATAATCAACAGTACCAGAAGAATCAAACCTTTGCATTAAGTTTTGAAAAGTATGGGTATTAGGCTGGCGTCGATCAGGATACTTCATTTTGTAAATTCTTTGAGCAAGAAGGCAATTTTTTTGATACTCTCCTATTGTATAAATCATATCTATTAACTCATTCTTTGGAAAATTCATTTTACAATATAAGATGAATGCAAAAAAAAACCAAACTACACTACATAAAAACCAAAAGAAGCGATTGCGGTTATAAATTTGACACACAGAAAAATGTTCTTTTACATTGTTTTTGCCATGGCTACTATGATAATGAAGACTATTTCTGTAAAAAAGTATGGAAAATAAGAAAAACTGAAATATCTCAAAAACTATTATAAATAGGTATAGGATATATTGAACAAAACTTTTAGGGTTTTTATTACTCTATTAAATAACATGAAAATATACAGGGTGTACCGTTTAAAAAAAAAAAGATATTTATTCATTTAAACTTGTTCAAATTTGAGCCGATGTGTTCAAAACCCTGTAGCTTTTATTGCAAATATTAGGTAAAAATTATGTTAATTTGTTCTTGGCCTTGCTAAATTCCAAATTTGAATATATTTGTCACAAAATTGAAAACGTTATTTAGGATTGAATTGATGCTTGAAAATGTGACTTTTTTTCTTTAAACTTAATTATCTGAGAAACTATAAAGTTTTGTTATAGTAAACCCTTAATAAAAAAGATTTAAAATTATAAGCTAAATCAAAAATACGATTCGTATATAGGGTGTTCTATTTAAAAAAATACAACTTTATGCGGTCCTAGTTTTTTGGCTTACCCTGTAGAGTCCTAAATATTTTTAAAATCTGCGTAAAAATAAACTGTATCAAAAAATAAATATAGTTTCTTTGTTAATTTCACCGAAAAGGCACAAACCTACTTCATCCAATCGTTGACTCACCCTGAATATGTACTAATGTTATTTATATAGTAGGCATATATATTCACTTGTTTTAAAACTTACAGACATTTCTCCGAAATCTTATTTGGTAAATTCGGTGTTTGCTGGTTGCAGATCAACTTTTGTTGTTGTCGCATTTCGGATGTCTTCGAACGAAGACGCATTTTTCAAGGAATAGGATTGTCATTAGCATTTCCACGCAATTCGCACGTCGCAGTTTACATAAATTTGAACCCAGTATACGACCAGCATTGACAGATTTTTTCCCTAATTTTGAAAAAGTTTTCCTTTAAAATTTTAATATGTTATTATTAGAAGACTTGAAGAAGTTAGCGGCTGCTTTTAAAGCTTTACGGAGAACGCCCCAAAGTGTTGTTTTATCAGTTCTTCCACCAGAACAAATTTGAATATGTCTAGCACTCCATCATGAATTTTAGATGCCGTTCAAGGCAAATCGGAATTTTATTAGTAAATTTACTGTGTATAACTTCTAGATGAGAAGCTTATAGAGGAGTTTATGGGTTGTGAGTGGTAGTCTGAAACTTATTGTAAGAATATGTTAATACATTTTAAGTTTTCTGCTAAAATTTTACGGTATATGCTTCATTTAGTCATTGTTTATACTTTTTAGACACTTAATTTTTGCTATATGTGTAGCCGAAGTTCTTTAAAACTGAAGAAAATCTTAATTTTGTGCACTAGTAAATGCGTGGTGCTATGTTTGGACTTATATTTTATAAATAAGGTAGCATAATGCATCCGGTGAAAAGTTATCTCAATTTTTTTGGTGCAAAAATTGGTTTTTGCAAAATTTCTCGGCACAAGATTGAAAAAAAAATTTTTTTTAATACATTTTCGAAACATAAAACAATACAAACAATTTCCATTAAAATTGAGCATTGTATCTTAATTAGGAAAGCGGAAAATTGAGGATGAATTTTCAACTTTGACATCGAATTACTCGGAAAATAAAAAACTCACAGATTCCGGGTTTGACATACTTTTTTAGAATAATAATACCTATATTTATGTTAAATTTTAAATCGGTAATTTGTTAATAAATGTCTTGTATTTAAAAAAACAACAAAAACCATAAATTTTGTCGAAAAAAAATATATTTCGATAACTAGTGGCGCCATCTATACCTTATGATAGGTTTTTTTCATTCTCTACAACTTTTGTTTAAAACATTTTTCGATACAACTTTTACTGTTCGAGATAAACTCAAAAAACCGAAAATCGTGACCATTTTTGGTCCGCCATTTTTTTTGCACAGGTCTTTCAGAGTTACCATCGAGATATGTTTTATAGGATGTGGAAATGAACACATCCAAGCAAAAAAACCAATGTTACATTTTTGTTACTGATGAAAGTCTGTTTTCCATGGAGTAGAAGGGATGCACGGAATCAACAACTCCTACATAACAAGGATACAGCGCTAATTTGTGACGTCATCATCAGAAGGCTTGATCAAAATCAACTCATTATCATCTGATAAAGAACGAAAGTTTTCGCGGCCTTCGTTAAGTTGACGACTGTGTTCAATGGTGTGCTTGCCAGATTATTGTTGTTCAAAAGTCCTTCAAATTGTCTTTTTTACCTCTTTGTGACTTGTTGACCTCTGCTTTCCAATGAGAGTCCGGAGACATATTGGTCAGTTTTGATGTAGAATCCCTGTACACAAATGTTCCTATAAATGATTCAGTTTCCATAATATTGGATATATTACGAAATAACAACGTGGATCCCACCTTATTAGAATTAATTAAAGCATATCTGATTTCCATTTATTTTACTTTTCAAGGAATTTTCTACGAGCAGACTTCAGGAGCGGCCATGACATCTCCGCCATCATCATGGAACCTTTCCATGAAAACGCCTTGTCGTCTATTACTCTGAAACCTAAATTTTGGTGCAGATATGAAACCATTTTTGGCAAACCTTGCTAATGAAGTTTACAGTATTTCGTTGCTGATTTAAGCCAGTTTGCAAACTGTATTCTACGGGAAAAATTTTCAGGAATCAGTTCATGCACATTTTTCAAATAATATGGATATATGAGCTGTTCTTGAAGGACTTCATGTACTATGTTTTCGATGTATTACACTGTGCAGATAATTTGCGAGGTCTCGTTGAAGGAGTGTCGCCTACAGCATTTAAAATATTTTCCTCTAATTGTGGTGTAGGTACTGTTCTTCCCCGGCCAGCATCGGTACTTTCCTAAAATTATGAAGAAATTTAACAATATTATCTTATTAAGTAGAATCACCTACTATTCTCCCTTAGACCTTGGTCAACTCGTTGAAATATTTTCTGATCTGGAAGAGTACCATTAGGATATCTCTCGTGATATAACCTCCTGGTTTCCAAACCATTGCAAGATGCACGATCATACAACAGATGCTTATCTGCATACTCACTAAACGTATATTCCATATTTCGAATTATTTCACAATTAATTTCACTCCGAGGTCCAGCAATGTGAAAGTTGACAATTTCTAATATGCAGGATACTTATTTCTTTCGTACCTACCAACGTTTGCAACAATACTTTTTTTTGGTGCCGAAAAAATAAAACGCACATTTTTTGCGAACCTAGGTCGAACTACAGGGTGAGTAAACGATTGGATGAAGTAGGTTTGAGCCTTTTCGGTGAAATTAACAAACTATATTTATTGTTTGATGCAGTTTATTTTTACGCAGATTTTAAAAATATTTAGGACTCTACAGGGTGAGCCAAAAAACTAGGACAGCATAAAGTTGTATTTTTTTAAATAGAACACCCTATATACGAATCGTATTTTCGATTTAGCTTATAATTTTAAATCTTTTTTATTAAGGGTTTACTATAACAAAACTTTATAGTTTCTGAGATAATTAAGTTTAAAGAAAAAAAGTCACTCAATCCTAAATAACGTTTTCAATTTTGTAACAAATATATTCAAATTTGGAATTTAGCAAGGCCAAGGACAAGTTAACATAATTTTTACCTAATATTTGCAATAAAAGCTACAGGGTGTTGAACACATCGGCTCAAATTTGAACAAGTTTAAATGAATAAATATCTTTTTTTTAAATGGTACACCCTGTATATTTTCATGTTATTTAATAGAGTAATAAAAACCCTAAAAGTTTTGTTCAATATATCCTATACCTATTTATAATAGTTTTTGAGATATTTCGGTTTTTCTTATTTTCCATACTTTTTTACAGAAATAGTCTTCATTATCATAGTAGCCATGGCAAAAACAATGTAAAAGAACATTTTTCTGTGTGTCAAATTTATAACCGCAATCGCTTCTTTTGGTTTTTATGTAGTGTAGTGTGGTTTTTTTTTGCATTCATCTTATATTGTAAAATGAATTTTCCAAAGAATGAGTTAATAGATATGATTTATACAATAGGAGAGGCTCAAAAAAATTGCCTTCTTGCTCAAAGAATTTACAAAATGAAGTATCCTGATCGACGCCAGCCTAATACCCATACTTTTCAAAACTTAATGCAAAGATTTGATTCTTCTGGTACTGTTGATTATCCAAAACGTAAAGTGGTCAACAAACCAGTAACTAATGAAGAAAAAGAACTACAAGTATTGTTAAATGTTCAGGAAAATCCTTATATTGGTAGCCGTCAGTTAGCAGCATTATGTGAAACATCACAATCCACCGCTAATCGTACTACCAAGAAATATAGGTATCATCCATATCACATGGAATTACGCCAAGAATTGCATGGACAGGATTTTGAAAGTCGTGTAAACTTTTGTCGTACAATAAATGCGGAGATTCAATTAAATCCAAATTTATTATGCAAGGTAATGTTTAGTGATGAAGCTACTTTTAGAAGTAACGGTGCCGTAAATAGACGCAACATGCATTATTATGCCACAGAAAACTCATTTTGGATTAGAGAGGTGCAACATCAAAACCACTGGTCATTAAATGTTTGGTGTGGTATTCATCATAATCGAATTATTGGACCCCACTTTTTTAATGAACCACTAAATGGCCATAGTTACCTGAACTTTCTACAAGAAGAACTACCCCAACTGCTTCAAGGTCTCGATAGGGATGAGCTCGACAGTATGTGGTTCCAGCACGATGGTGCGCCTCCGCATTACCATCGTGAAGTTCGTGCGTTTTTGGACCAACGATATCCACAAAAATGAATTGGACGTGGGGGTTTCATTGAGTGGCCACCAAGGTCTTGCGACATCACCCGATTAGATTTCTTCCTATGGGGTTATATTAAAAATAAGGTGTATGTTAATCCACCAACAAGAGTGGAAGATATGCGAAACAGGATTAGGGATACCTGTAGAACAATAACGCCACTAATTTTGTCCAGGGTCCGAGAAAATCTGCAAAAAAGACTAAATTTGTGCATTGCACAAGAGGGTCGTTTATTCGAACACTTATTAAAAAGAAATAATTAATCTCAGTATTTAATAGGTAATTTTTTTGTTTCAATTTAGTATAAAAGTAAATATGTATTTGCCTTGTCGTTATTGTTGTGTTAATTTTTTCACATTATGTTTAATTAAACTACTGCCTTTGTAATATAACGAATAATGTATTTCATCATATTTAACCACATTCTGTTTGTTTCTGTAGTTTCTTTTTATTATTTTACATGGCTACTATGATAATGAAGACTATTTCTGTAAAAAAGTATGGAAAATAAGAAAAACTGAAATATCTCAAAAACTATTATAAATAGGTATAGGATATATTGAACAAAACTTTTAGGGTTTTTATTACTCTATTAAATAACATAAAAATATACAGGGTGTACCATTTAAAAAAAAAGATATTTATTCATTTAAACTTGTTCAAATTTGAGCCGATGTGTTCAACACCCTGTAGCTTTTATTGCAAATATTAGGTAAAAATTATATTAACTTGTCCTTGGCCTTGCTAAATTCCAAATTTGAATATATTTGTCACAAAATTGAAAACGTTATTTAGGATTGAATTGATGCTTGAAAATGTGCCTTTTTTTCTTTAAACTTAATTATCTCAGAAACTATAAAGTTTTGTTATAGTAAACCCTTAATAAAAAAGATTTAAAATTATAAGCTAAATCGAAAATACGATTCGTATATAGGGTGTTCTATTTAAAAAAATACAACTTTATGCTGTCCTAGTTTTTTGGCTCACCCTGTAGAGTTCTAAATATTTTTAAAATCTGCGTAAAAATAAACTGTATCACACAATAAATATAGTTTCTTTGTTAATTTTACCGAAAAGGCACAAACCTACTTCATCCAATCGTTGACTCACCCTGTACAATATACAAAAAATAATTATGTGTAAAAAATTTGATTTCATTGCAGCCCTTTGGAAGCCCATATCTCCTTAGAGGGAGTTTATATGAAATTATATTATTTCTTTTCCCTCACTGACACTCTGTATATAGTTATTTCTCAATTATTATTTATTTGAATAGAGCATGTCCTGAGGTACTTACAAACCTGAAGAGAGATTTAATACTTTTTTCAATATTAAGAAATCGCTGTTTCCCTAAACGTAAATAAATTATTAAATTTTTCAAAATTTTTTCCACAAAATAATTAATGTATTGCATTTTCCAAACATATAATGAAAATTTATCACATAAAAATCCCAAAAATTCCTTTTGTTCGGGAAAATTCCATTCACAAGAGTACTTAAAATAATAACTACACATACCAACATAGAAAATTTAAAATTAAAATTGTCGCTGCGCTTGTTTAATATTAAAGGTCTTTTAGTGCACGAAAATATGCGACAGAAGCATGGCTCTTGCAACAGTTTCCAATTTGTTAATTTTTAACGCGATTTTTTAGAAATTCCGGTAATTCAGCGAAATTTTTTTTTGCTGAAAACAGGTAGTTTGCCGTAACGAGGGGCTAATAATGTATATTTTGTACCTGAAATATGGGCTTGGTACAAACAGCATTGTATCTTATTACGCAATGAAATAAGTATATACTAATACATCAGACGCGGATACAAAGGGGGGAGGGCGGTGGGAGTGATCTCCTCCCTCCCCAAGAGCTTTGAGTTCAGGAAAATAAATCAGATTTGAGCTCTTATACTATAATTTATTCAAGGACTAGAGAGAGTAATAAATCATGTTTTACACTTTTTGTTCTTCGCAAACTACCTGTGTTCTTTAGTCCAGTGTCTTTGGCAAAATCTGTTAGACACATATATATTTTTCATAGGAATGGATTAGAAATTTTATAATCAAAAATACCGGTCTATAATAATGGGCTATTTGGGTTAGATAACAATAGAAATTTGGAAGTGGTAAGTGTTAAAAAGGATTTTAATCCTTGTCATAGGCGTCAGAAGAAGGTTTATTTTATCACTAAGTATTTATGGCATAGAATATTATTTCGGTAATAAACTCAAAATAAAATGTTTTTATAATATTATTTTATTCTTTATGATTTATTAATAATTCACATACATTACAAAATATAGATAATTTTGACATATTTAATACAAATCACAACTGTATTTTTATTTATTTTATATAATTTTATATTATTATGTGTATGCTGCTGCCCCCCCCCCCCCCTTGACAACCTGTTTTTTCTTGCGATAGCCACCCCCTAAGAACTTCGAGTTCAGGAAAATAGATCTCATTCTGCCTCTTATACTAGAAATGTGACCCTGCCTTTTACGCTAGAAATGGGAATGTTTCCGGCGTCTCCCCCCTTCCGTCGACAACTTGCGTTCGCTTGCCATACGGGTACTTTTGTGATATCACCGCTCCCCCCCCCCCCAAGAGAGAGGCTGGATCAGCCCCGGTAATATATACATGTACCAATAAAGAATAATACTCTTGGGGTCAATAAAAGCTTACCAAAGCCGGACCTGTCAGTTAAGCTACTACACAAATACAGGGTGTCCTTTAAGTTTCTTAGTAATTTATCAAGCCAATAGCTATTTTAAAAAAAAACATTGTATTTCAAAATATGGTTACTCTAGCTACCCTATTTACTGAATATGTCCCACTGTGACTTTTTCTATACTCGAAGATCAAAGAATCATAGGACATTTTGCGATCGCGGATAAATAAAGGAAAAATCCCTGATATAAAGATATAGATTGCAACAAAGCCAAGCACCAATTTTTTTACTCAGTTTTCGGTCACTTTACATAAATCTACCTAAAATGGAGTTTGATGGGATCCCTTTGGGAGCACGTAATTTAATATATAGAAAACTTAAAAAAAAGTCCTTTCGTGCAATTTGTCCCTGAACCTCGGCCTCCAGGTAAGCTATTCGAAATAATATACACCTGTATCGATCCGGGATAGCTGCACGCTATTGGCTAATTATCGCATAAGCCTACTTGGTAAACATTAGGGATTTGTCGTCGACCGATATTATTAATTACGTTATAGTATTTGAATTTGTTTCGAAATAAACCCCAAACTACTCGTAACTTAAATATATATATATATATATATATATATATATATATATATATATATATATATATATATATATATATATAGTAAAAGCCAACTAAACCGAGGTTTAAGACAGTTTTGTGGGGCTGCAGTCAGAAGGATAGTTGGCCAGCAAGGAAAACTCTTTTTTGTTAGTCTCCATTCTTATAAAATAAAAAAAGGGAAAAAAGACCTACCGATAATATTAATAACGTTATGATATTAGAATTTGTTTCGAAATTAACCCCAAACTACTCCTAACTTATATATATATATATATATATATATATATATATATATATATATATATATATAGTAAAAGCCAACTAAACCGAGGTTTAAGACAGTTTTGTGGGGCTGCAGTCAGAAGGATAGTTGGCCAGCAAGGAAAACTCTTTTTTGTTAGTCTCCATTCTTATAAAATAAAAATAGGGAAAAAAAGACCATGACCATATGAAAAGATAGGTTTTGTTTAACATATACTATCAATATCACTTAACACTAAGATCACATAATATGAAAAGAAGTGTTTTAACTAAGAAACTGATTTTCTAGCACTTAGACGTAGTTTAAATGTCATTTTAAATTCAACAATGAAATTGAAACTTGACAGTTGACGCTAAAAGTTCATTTTAGGTAAATTTTACACCGCCCAAGATTCCGGCAGTGGAGGTAGTAGTTCCTGAAAAATATTATGTTGTTAAGCGGAAAAAACGATGAAAAATGAAAATTATGACTCAAATCACTCATAACCATCAAAGCATAATACGGTTTAGATATCAAGAAAGGCGAACTCCGCACTCAGTTAGACAAGTGTGACAGTAACATTCAGAACAGTAATTAAAAAGTATCCGACTGAGAAAATTGAATATATATATATATATATATATATATATATATATATATATATATATATATATATATATATATATATATATATATATGTATATAAAATACTGCCCGTCAATCACCCTTGCTATGTCTACGCGAAAACAAGTTGAACTTCAAAGTTCTGTATTGCAGTAAGAAATCATCGCATGAAAATTCTGAAAAAAGCTTTTAAAAGCTCCTTGCGAGTACTTACAGATGACATAAAGTATAAGTCGATTTTTAATTTTTTTAAAGGTTTTAATCGAGAATAAAAAAATTTAAAAAAAATTTTTCACCTTATTAAATTCAGCGCCATTTTTGTAAAAAAGTTTGTGAGAAAATTCTGATCATATAAAGGTTTTAATGGAGAATAAAAAATAGAAGAAAAAAAAATTTTCGACTTTATTAAATTCAGCGCCATTTTTATAGAAAAGTTTGTGAGAAAATTCTGATCAGACAGTTTTTTAGAGTTTTACAACAGGTTTAAATTACTTTTTTAAAGTTTAATCTAAGGGCATTTTTGACCAAAATACAGCCCTTCTTACGAAAAAAATGTTTTGTATATTCTTAACTAAACTAGATAGAGAAAAATTTCAAAGAGAAAAAATGCCTGTTTTTACATGCAGAATGACCTCTATAAGTTCCCAAATGTTTTCCGCAAATTTAATTTTTTTTTTCATTTTTTAATTTTTTTGATGTTTCAACTTTTTTTGAAAAGAACAACGATAATATGCTATTTACGACTCAGTATGATACCAACGCGTAATTATCGGACAATTTTTCAAATGTTTTTACATTGGTTTCTCTACGTGATTTCCAATTTTTAATTATTTATCACAAAATTAACGGTACTAAACTACACAAAAAAAGGAATAAATTGAATATTTTTTTCACGTAAAAAAATTGTCCGAAAATTACGCATTGGTATCATACTGAGTGAACAGTCGTAAACAGCATATTGTCGTGGTTATTTTCAAAAAAAATTGAAAAATCAAAATAATTAAAAAATTTAAAAAAAAATGAAATTTGCGGAAAACATTTGGGAACTAATAGAGGTCATTCTGCATGTTAAAACAGGCATTTTTTCTCTTTGAAGTTTTTTTCTATCTAGTTTAGTTAACAATATACCAAACATTGAAAAAAGTCATTTTTTTTCGTAAGAATGGCCGTATTTTGGTCAAAAATCTCATTAGACCAAACAAGTACTCACAAAAAGCTAAATGCTTTTTTGGAATTGTCATGCGATGATTCCTTACAGAAATACAGAACTTTGAAGTACTACGTGCAATGTGTGTGTATATATATATATATATATATATATATATATATATATATATATATATATATATATATATATATATATATATATATATGTATATATATATATATATATATATATATATATATATATATATATAGTATATGTATATATATATATATATATATATATATATATATATATATATAACAAAATTTATCTCTGTTATAACCTAACCCGTTTTCACTGAATCAAAATTGATTTGGTAATTTTCTAAATTTAATCAAATTTACCGACAATTAGTAATGATTTTATGACCTACCAACAAACTTTTAACCAAACTTGCCTATTACTTTTCTTATTAAAACATTTTCTTAAACTTAAAAAGTCGCGTAGAAAAAAACTATAATACTTTATCACTGTAAAAGTAATATAAATAAGAGGTGACCTTGGCTTAATGTTTGCCGAAACTTTTGATAACTGCGTAAAAATCTAACCTCAATTTTAGCTTGACAGAGTTTTAAGTGGCATTAATATCTTGGTACAATGAAGCAGGGATGTTAACTTTAGCTTTTTTGAAGACTTCTTGGACTTTAAAAATCCCTTTGATAGTGGGCACCCTTGCAAGGTTATGTAGATTTCGAGTTCAACTTGAATTGATGATAAACGATTGCTGATATTTAGGAATCATAAAACTTAGAGTTGAAGACGAAACATCATCACTATATTGAAAAGGTATGGGACGTATTTTGTCACGATTGATCTTAAGCTGCATTTAGGAGAAAAAATAAAGTCTAAAAAGGTTATGAAAATAATTAATTTAAGTTATATATATTTGTTTATAGCACTCATACTTGTATTGATCCTTACATAAAAAAATGCAGCATAAAAATAGAACCAAAAAGACGAAAAGGGCGCCACAAATATCAATTAACACTTGAAGTTCAAAAATTCTACATCCTAATCAGAAGAAAACCCTGAAAAATTGTTCAGGAAAATTTTCTCACGAGAGAAATCTCAAAACAGGCTCTTCTAAAGCCTTTGAAAGGTGGCAATGGAAAGCCATCAAACACCAACTAGATATGGGCAGCGGATGAATGAAGGTGCATTTATAATAAGCAGTGTTCACGTATCCACGATGCAACAGGTTGATCGAGAACGTGAAACGCAACGAATCGTATTTTGAAAAAATGAAAAGATAAATATTTCCTCTGATAACATAAAAAAAGAAAGAAAATAATAGTAAACACAATTTATAAATGCAGTAGAGTTGACGAAGTAATTAAAGTTGGCAATGAAAAAGAGGTCGAAAAAAAGTATATATGGGTAGTCTTATAAACAGGGACTAAAATTACATAACAGAAATTAAAAATTGAATAGAGGATAATTCTTAAATGTCTTTCCGGTCCTATTTTATGATGTGGTGTTCTAGACTCTTACAGACGCAGCTTTTAAAAAAAACTACCTTCATTAGAATTTCAGAAAGTACAGGAAATAAACTCTGAAATTGTAAACACCACGAAAATTCGGAAACTTTCCTTCTTCGGACACAAGAGTACACATCCAGCAATCTATAACTTATTCCCTCTTATATGAAAAATAATCATGTTTAAAAAACTGTCTCACTTTTTAGAGCAGCAGTGAACAAGGTGACGTTTTCCAATATCCCTTAACGTATTTTGGGTAAACTTTTTATATGGATTTGCCTAACCTCTCTATTAACCATTAACGTTAACGGTAATGTAATTGAGTAACGCGATATCCGTCAAATAAGCACCCTGCTAATAGCGAAACTTTTTATAGCAATATAGACTACGTCAGCGGGGTGCTTTTAAAAAGCTTTTTTTTATTAATATTTCTCGATCGTATCGGTAAATTTTAATCGGGGATTAGGAAATTCAGGGTGTACTGAACTGACTTATTAAATTCCACACAAAGCCGGGATTAAAAAAGGTAAAAATATAGCTGTAGTTAATTTGTGAATTTTTTAACATAAAAAAAACGCTTATTGAGGTTGATTAGGATGTACATATTTGCGGCTCAGATGGGGTTTCTAAGTGTAACATCAAAATAAAAATATCTGTTTATAAAAACTGATAATTTCTTAACAGGAAACTCACTTAAAAAATTATAATCTTCTAGCAGAAGTTTAAGACATTTTTTGGTATTGCAATTACTTATAGTTCGGGAGATCAGTGAGTTTTCGTAGCCGATAAAGAAACGTGGCTTCAGCAAAGTCTTTTATATGTATTTTAAAGCATGATTAGGAATATTGAGAATAGAATCCCGAAAATTTTTAAATTCAATAAAATAAAAAGTAGGACAACTACAGGGCCGAAAAAAATATGTTGTTTTTTGACGCCAAATTATGTCCATGATGATTGTTAAAAGTGGTGAAACATAGTCAAAATCGCAAAGAACGGCATTTATTGGCATTTTTTCGCATTTTTATCGAGTATCGAGTTTTATAGCATGGAATTTTCTTATAAATATATATATATATATATATATATATATATATATATATATATATATATTGTATGGATAAGTGATAAAACTCAATATTTATTTGAGATTAAAAGAAATAAATCGGACACAGAAGGGTTAAGATGAAGCATTAATGGATAATAAAACAGAAAATATGGTTTGGATTAGGATAAAAATTAGATTTAAGCATAGTTTAGGATGTACTGTTTAATTTACAGTACGTGTAATTAAATATAGTATTAAGAAAAAGTCAATATATTCCAAAATGCTTGACTAAGCAAAAAATTTAAAAATGATATTTTCTGTACATATATGACTTATTTTCCTCTATAAAGACTAAAGCTCAATAAAAAAACTTTGTAAAAAATATTGAACTAAATAGAGGAAGTATTATTATAAACAAATATGTATTTTTGATTAAACAAAAAGTGTGTGAATGCGTTCAATAAACTAATAATAATGTGTAACACATCATATTTGGTCCCAATAAGACACAAAAAGTGCGTGTAGTGAAAAATTAGTGCGAAATTCGAACAAAAACACTGTGATTAGTGAGAAACAAACATTAATGTTCGGTATGCAAGAAGAATGTTATAGTTTTAAGGATTATTTAACAAACTATGTAGAAATAAAATCCATGTATCATGCAAAACTGTAAAATATATCATAGATTTATTTAGTTTATAAGGTAGATTTAAGTTTTTTTAAGCAAATTTAATATTTAAGGTTAAGAAAATTCTGATTAACAATAGGATAATAATGTCCGAAGCTACAATAAATATTTTAGAGTTTTTTCGAACAAAATTTGAATAAAATAGTAATAAATTTCAATGTGCAAGGTGTTAATTTTTATTAAATTTAATATACAAATAATATGCCAAAGTGGTTTTAACATATATCAAAATGTCGAGAAAGCTCTAAAGTTTATTTATTGCAAGCTAAATAATGCTTAATGTTTAGATTTAGTTCTATATATTAACTAAAACATGAAAATTCCAGTCAAAATGGGTAAAATTCAAAAGCTTTCATAAATTGCAATTTTTCAAGGTGGTAAAATTTATCAAGTTGCCAGGTGTCATAAAATCTGACCAATCAGATTGTAGAAATTTTTTATGTTTTGGCCGCATATATAAAGCCGAGGCGTAGGAAATTCAAGAGAGTTGAAGTTATCATTTTGCTGAAAGCACTGTGTCTCTCCTGCTCCCGAAATTTTTCATAACCTCATATTTTCAATTGTTTTAAAAGGAAACGGACGTTTACATACGTCACCAGAAAACAGAAGCAAAATATTTTGTTTTTATTTTTTTAAAAAAGAGGATATATGTTTTGTTGTTGTTAATTAAAAGAATTTCATGATTTAATAAAAGTACTTCAAAAGATTCAAGTTTTGTCCTGCGAAGTAATTTTTTCAACTATGAGACAACAACAAATACGATAAATTGTGATTGGAAGAATATAAGAAAAATTAATTGGAATTTTTCAAAGAAGAGAATAATAGAACGAGACTTTGGATAAATATTTGTCAACTCCTTACTTTATAGGAAACGACAATAAAATTTTTGGACATTTGAAAATTTTTAAAGAAGAAAATAAATTAAAAAAAAACTGGAATTGTGTTTTATAATATTGGGAGTAACAGAAAACAAAACAAGGTATTTATACTAAACTAAGCAGTAGAAAGCTTTTAATTTTTTGGTAGACATTAAAAACTAGCATCAATAATAACCTAACTTTTCGTAAGATAAAAATAATTAAACTAATAAGTTATGGTTTGTAATACTAACCTGTTAGAACATAAATATTATTTATCATCATTAATAGTAGGTGACAAACTATATTAACCGCTTGAATTACATCACAGCACACGATAATTTGTTTAAAATAATATCAATTTTGTAAAATAAACCACGCTTTCCATGTTAAACTGCAATATGGCCATCTAGTGGTCGATTGCTAAACTAAAAAACTAAAATGTTGCCAATTTGTGATAGAGGTTGTTAAAAACACAATGCATCGTAAATAAAAGTGAATAATTACTAATATTGATTAAAAATACTGTTGTTTGAAATATAAAAGCATTGATCATATTATTTCATCTAAAATTTATTAAAAAATTCTGCCATTTTTTATTTTATTGTTAAATAAAATTTATATAATGTATTTTATTCATTCTGTGTATTGATTGTCTGATTGAGATCTTATAAAAATCTGAACTCATTTGAGAAAGAGTGAATTAACAGGTAGGAACACATCTATATCTATATAGAATATTTTGAAAATTGAAAATTTTTCAAATTGGTAACCTGGCGCTCAACAAATAAACATTAAACTTTTAATTAAATTTTGGCAATATTTTGGGAAATTAAAAAAAATAAATTCAGAAATAAATATTAAATAAGTTTCCTAATTTTTTTTTTAACTAGGCAATATTTTGTGCAAGTGCGTAGTGTAGCGTGCGCGACTACCACCGTAATCGTCACAATATATATATATATATATATATATATATATATATATATATATATATATATATATATACTGCCTGTAAGTTCCTTTTGACTGTTGAGTTATATATTTGTAATAGACAATTTGTTCAGGGTAGCAATATGCGCAAATCCAAAAAAGATTATCTTTAATTGTTAATAATTTGCAAGGGTTCATGACATTGTCACATATTAAAGTTATACGATAAAATAAGAAAATTCTTTACCAAAACAGATATCTAAAACCAATTACTGCAACAAATATTTATTTTCTGCACACTTAATCTCTCCTAACCATCCTCTGGTTAACGTAGTAAGAGGTTAAACACAGCTTGTGTGTGTAAAAAAGAGGGGTCTCCATTCTCATGTTAATTTAAAACGTCATATGGTATATGCGAGGCCTTAAATCATTATAAAAGTCCACGCGTGCAGATACTTATCTATTAAGCGTTATGGGATTTGGATCCTTAAGGGAAACATATTTTTTGTGTATTTTTTAAGGGGAAAAATTAAATGATTTAATATGAAAATTTTACTTTAACCATGTCTCCCTGACTTTTAAGTACTTCGTATAAAAAAAACGAAGCTCTTTTTTTCCTCTGCGTCTTTTGTAACTATGCGGGATAGTTCACCATTATAATTTTTATCTTTTTTAATAATTACTGCTATTTTTTACTTATAAAAACACTTAAAAGACACACGTAAAGTGGCTGTCTCTTAAAAATAATAACAAACATCCACCATTAGTTACATTACATGCGCGACGTTCTCTCTTATTCTGAATCTGAGCTACCAATTATGAGAGACTTGACAATTCACAGACGAAATAGCACTTCTTCTTGGGACTCCCTTCACTTTACACGCCATAGAACGTGAACATTTCGATGGGTCACCTCGTAGATCTTGCAAACCAAACTTGGTACTAGTCGCATTTATTTTCAATAAGAATACAAAATGGTCTTATTTAGTACCAAAACGTCATTTCGCTACCATTCTGCCGTCGATTCACCTGAAATAATTTTATCTTTCCCGAAAATCTTCTGTCCTTATTTAGTTTCTTGCGTACATATGTATCTGGGACCTTCAGATTATTGTATTTAAATGACTATAGTTTGTATAACACCATTTCTTATTGTCTTTAAACGAAATGTTATTCGGTGTAGTCGTAGAAACAATGATCGCGGTGTTCTAAAATAATAAATCGGCAAAGTTTGCTACGAAATTTTCCAGAACTAAGATAGAATGTTTCTGTAATTAATTCTCGAACAATGATAAGGGAATTTAAGAGAAAGTTATTGGATATTAATAATTTATTTGTGCTTGGTAATAAGCGAGATATGCTACGTAATAAGAAAATGGCCGCTGCGTATACCTGGCGACTAGAGCAAGTTAGCCGGGTAGTTCGCAACGATCCGTTATCTGTGGAAGAAATGTATTAGAGAAAGGAGCATAGCCTAACGCTTCGCTGAACTCAGAATAAACGTGACAATTCCTCAAACTGATACACAGGGTGTCTTTACAAAGTCTGTACAAAGTCCTAGCGCTAATTTCCGGATACAATATGAGAATCTAGTCTAATTTACGTCAATCCAAAAGTTTCCGAAATACGTGGTGTCAAAGTTATAATTTTTTCAAATTTGTTGTAAATATTTATTTTAATAATACGTTGATCTGCACCAAATTTGAGGTTTTTTAAAATGAAAAATCCAGATCTGATTAGAGTTTCGATGTCAATTGCAGAGGGCAGCACCAGCAACACTTCGCCTACATTTAAAGCTCATAACTTTTTTGTATCTAAGAATATTAAGTTTCTAATTAAAATTTCTTATATGTATATACATATATATATATATATATATATATATATATATATATATATATATATATATATATATATATATTATATATATATATATATATATATATATATATATATATATATATATATATAATATATATATATATATATTTATATATATATATATATAGTGGTGTCGCTTCAAGCTGCCGTTTCTATGATAATTAAATTTAAATGTTTTATTGCGTACTAAGCCTCTCTTGTCCAAGAAATTTGGAGTATGTTTAAGGGCCAACAATAACCAATCAGTGATAATTAAAAAAGTAAAAATATATAAAGGTGCAGTCTGGCTCCTCAGCTTATTATTAAATAAAACCAAAGATTTATTTTACAAAATATTTAAGTCTTCTTCTTCTTCTTCTTCTAGATAGAACCAAGTTCTGTTATTTACACAATGCCTTATCGATCCTCGTTTGAGGCCGAAATCCAGCTGTCTCCCCATCTTTTGGGGGGCCGTCCAGGCGGCCGTTTGGTGTTTGGTTTCTCTCTCATCACGGTTTTTGCTAGTCTGTCATCGTCCATTCGTTCCATGTGATCTCTCCACTGCCTACGACGGTTTCGAACCCACTTCACAACATCCTCCACTCCGCTGTCCTCGCGTATTTTTGCGTTTCTTATTCTTATCTCTTAAACTTGGTCTTGTGATTATTCTCAGCGTTTTCATTTCTGTGGTTCTCATAATTTGTTTTGTCTTTGTTGTTTCATTTCTTGTTTCTGCGCCGTAGGTCAGTATCGGTCTTACACAGACCTTGTAAATTTTTGCTTTGCTCTCAACCGTCATATGTTTATTGTTCTAGATTATGTCTCTTAGTTGGCCTGATATCATGGCCGCTTTGTTGGCTTGTATGCGTACTTCTTCCGTTACTGCCCTATTACTTGTTATATGTGCTCCCAGGTATTTAAACTTTCCAACCTGTTCGATATGTTTGTCATCAACCATTAGTTTGCATCTTACCGGTTCTTTTGCTATTACAATTGCTTTGGTTTTCTCCACAGATAGCTTCATATTATACTATTTGGCTGTTCGATTGAGATGGAAAAGCATTCTTTGTAAGTTGTCCTCTCTATCTGCTGTCAAGGCAACATCGTCTGCAAAGCATATAATCTGAACGGTGTTGTGTCCCATTGGGTACCCAATATTTGTGCTTTTTACCTCATCAATGATTTCATCCATGATTACATTGAAAAGTGTTGGACTTAGGCTCTCACTCTGTTTTATTCCTATGGATAGTGGGACAATTAAGTACTCAACTAAATTAATCACCACATAATTGGAAAAATCATAAAATAATAATTAGAATTTGAAAACAAAACAAAAATAATAATTCAAAATATAATTACGAACAACATTCATCACAAAACTTAGTATAAAGCAAGAATACACATTTTGGCATTAATTTTTTCATTAAATAAAGATAAATATAGATAATCTCTTGAATGTGAACTTAATTCGGCCAGTCTAAAGTACATAAACAATTTAATCGAATGCAAAAAAATCACACTGGAGTCAAAGTGGAAGTAATCGAGCCACCTAACGTCTCGCAATGCTACATAATTTTATTTTCTCAAATTTTAAACTCAGAATGAGGCTAAAAGACTGAATATAATTCGAATATACTCTAAAATATATAAGATAAATTATTTCTTCGATAAATAGAGACTATCGTAATACGTTCAAAGAAGATATATGTATCAAAATATAGGAAAATCTACACTAAGTAGCAGAGTTACTCTCAAAATTAACTCTTACTAATATTAAAGGAATAATTAAAGCATTACCAAAGTAACAGCAATTCAATACTTAAAAAATTAAAAGAAAATTAATCAAAGTTCATAAAAAAATAACAATAAATGAACTTAAAACCCAATATGAAACTTAATACTATGCTATCAATTCCGATATGCTTGCAAAATAGTGAGTTTTTGAGTTTTTTAGAGTTTTAAAACAGAAAAATGAGCGTTTTTTGAAAACAGGTGTTTTCGTTTTTTAAGCATCTAAAAATATTGAAAACTCGCGATTCTACAGGCAGTTGAATTTGAAATACGTCCAGAAAAATTACGTTTACTCAAACTTTAAATGCTCGCGAGTTATTGAGCTTCTAAGTCGTTTTGAAAAAAAGAAGAGTATTTTGAAGACACGCTCTTTTATTTTTCAAGCGTCTAAAAACCTTGCAAATTCGCGATTTGGCAAGCATTTCTTTCCAACATTTTACAAATTCAATTGCCTGCAAAATCGTTAGTTTTCAAGCTTTTTAGACACTTAAAAAACTAAACTATGTATCTTCAAAAGACGCTTCTTTTGGTTTTCTAAATGTTTAAAAAGCTCAAAAACTCTCGATTTGGCAAGCATTTAAATTTGAAATATAATTACAAACAACATTAACCACAATACTAAATATAAAGCAAGAATACACATTTTGGTATTAATTTTTTCATTAAATAAAAATAAATATAGATAATCTCTTGAATGTGAACTTAATTTGGCCAGTTTAAAGTACCTTAACAATATAACTGAACCCAAGAAATCACACTGGAGTCAAACTGACAGTAATCGAGCCACCAGACATATCACGATACTACATAATTTTATTTTCTCAAGTTTTAAACTCAGAATGTGGCGAAAAGACTGAATACAATTCGAATATACTTTAAAATATATAAGATAAATTAATTCTTCGATAAATAGGGACTATCGTGATACGTTCTAGAGCTAGTTGAAGTTTAAGTTATAGCTCATCCTGCCGTTTCCAATGGTTTTAAAAGGGAAAAACGCATTTTTTACGGCATTCAAGATTCCGTGCTCTTTGAAAGTCTATATGAATGAATTTTCGTACATTTCATAACGATAAATGATTAATTTTATTCAGTTTTTATCGTTATTTGCATGAAAACATTTTCCCCGTTAAGGCACCATGTGTACACATAGGAAACTTTTGGTGAATAGCTCGCTGCCACATAAAGTTTTATAATTGTTGGTCTGTTTGCCTTTAACCACGCTCTAAACTTGTTAAATCACTCCTAAGCCTGAGTAAAGTGTGAAGGAGAGCTACAACTGATGAGTACGCAATAAAACATTTAAATTCGACAAGCTCTAAAACTACTGCTTGAAACAATACCTACCCGACAGCGGCCTGCAGCAGCTATTTTCGATTAGATTCGGCCCAATTTTCGAAGGTTCACAGATCGTATGGAAGTATATTTCTTGGATCCAAAAAATTCACAGGTAAAGTACAAGTATTAAAAAGCATCTTCTGCAAATTTGAGCCATTAATATTCATTTGCCACGCCATTATGAATTTTTGAAAAAAAAAAAACGTTTTTGTCGTCCAAAATTTATTTATTTTTTTGAGATCAGAAATGATCCATCTAAATCCAATGCACACATTAAAAAAAAATTTATCTCCATCCGGTGAAAAGTTATCGGAATTTTTTTGGCGTAAAAATAGGTTTTTGCAAAATTTCTCGGCCTATGATTGAAAAAAAATTTTTTTTTTAATAGATATTCAAAATATAAAATAATACGAACAATTTCCATTAAAATTCAGGATTGCATCTTAATTAGGAAAGCGGAAAATTGAGGTTGAATTTTCAACTTTGATATCGAATTTCTCGAAAAATAAAAAACTCACTGATTCGGGATTTGACATACATTTTTGTAATAAAAATACTTATATTTAGTTAAATGTTAAATCGGTTATTTATTAATAATTATCTTTCCTTTTTAAAAAATAAAAACCGTAAATTTTGTCGAAAAAAAATATATCTCGATTCCCACAGAACAAGTGGCACCACCTATAACTTCTATTACATGAATCGATAGGTTTTTTAATTCTCTACAACTTTTGTTTGAAATATTTTTCGATACCACTTTTGCTTTTCGAGATAAACTCGAAAAAACCGAAAATCGTGACCATTTTTGGCCTGCCATTTTTTTGCACAGGTCTTTCAGAGTTACAATCGAGATATGTTTTATAGGATGCAGAAATGAATACATTCCAGCAAAAAAAACCAATGTTACATTGTTGTTATTGACAAAAATCTATTTTCCATGGAGTATATTATAAAACTATAAATTTGACATACAAAAACAAAATTTGCAAGAAAAATACCACTAAATGGAAGTATAACAAGTCATTGTATTAGTCATCTATATAATGACAACGTGTATACGTGACGCTAAAACAAGTTTTTATGTACTTTGTAGATTTTATAGCAATTCCGTGACTATTTTGATAGAATACAAGTTATTCGTGGAATTAAAACTCCATAACAATACCTAAACGACGTTTGTGATTTCTTATCGAACATCTAGAATTATGGTGTACTAACAAGCGTTTTTAGAAGTGACCTCTTGACATCGGGTATTGTGTAGTTAATTTGAGCCGCAGACGTTAACCTTTAAGACCTATTTTTTTTTGCTAATACTTTTTCGGTTAAAGTAACTCTTGAATTTGAAGCGTGTTGTTCTAGAACAGTAATTTTCAACCTTTTTTTGTAGTCTTTACTCGACGCTAAACGTGAGTGAAATCTGTTATGAATTATAGAGAATATGTCATTTTAAATGTGAAAATTTGGAAATTTTTAAATGATTTCCATACTGAGCTGCTTCAAAAACCCCTGAGTAAATATTTCTGTTTTTTTCTAAAACTTAAGTAAGCCATATTGATCGCCCCCCCCCCCCCCAAGAGCTTTGAGTTCAGGAAAATAGACACGATTTTTCCTCATACTATAGTTTATTCAAGAACTAGAAAGAGTAATAAATCATTTTTTACCCTTTTTTCTCTTCGCAAATTACCTGTGTTCTTTAGTCCGGTGTCTTTGACAAAATCTATTGGACACATATATTTTAGGAATGGGTTAAAAATTTTATAGTCAAAAATACTGATCTATAATTATGGACTATTTGGGTTGGACAACAATAGATATTTGGGTGTGTGAAGTGTTAAAAAGAATTTTAATCCTTGTCATAGGCGTCGATAGGAGGTTTATTTTATCACTAAGTATTTATGGCATAGAATATTATTTCGGTAATAGATTCAAAATAAAAAGTTTATATAATATTATTTTATTTCTTATGATTTCTTAATAATTCACATACATTAGAAAATATACATAATTTTGACATATTTAACACAAATCACAACTGTATTTTTAATTTTGACGTTGAAACCGTTTTAGACACATTCTGACTAAAACGTAGCCTTTTTCTCTCAAAAAATTCTAAGGTATAATTTAAATATTTACAAAATACCCATTGCCAAAAATACAAGAAGTTAAACATATATAAAAAAATAAATTCGTCCATATAATATTAATTTTTTTTTGGGGCTATCGGTCATATTATTGTTAAATAAAACATTTTTAGGAGATTTGACGTTTCAGTTTATTTATTTCTTAAACCATCGGCAGAATTACAATTAAACACTGAAAAGGGATTTAAATGTAATTAATTTTTATAGGTTACAGAACATTTAAAAAATAAATTGTGTTTACGCTGGTAAACATTACGTATCTAATTCGTAATCAAAGTCAGTGAAGCTATCTTCGTTCAAATTAATTATAATTGGTTCCTCTATCTCCATGACCATGAGATAGAGTTTCCACATTTTTTTTTATTCTTTTATTATATGGATTTATCCTAATTTACTAAATTACTAATTTTGTAAGTTGTGTTATTTCTAGTAACTCTACCTTTTACTTGAAAGAGATATTTTCTTCTGCAATGGACATTTTCCGGATGATCTATAGAACAGATTTTCTATCTGGTTTTTCCCAGCAAAAATTATGTTCTTTGAGCAATTTCCGGAGCTCAGTTCTTTTAATTTCAAGTAGATTCCGATCTTCATTGATTTTAGTTAGAATTTTGTCGAGCGTTGGGATCGGCTTCTCATCATAAAATGTATTGTACAACTTCTTCTATTGCAGTTTACATCTCTTCTTCCAACGAGGGTTTTCGTCTGACTGTGATCGAATGTGGCTTGGGAGTACTAACAATTCCAGTCATTTTTTTCTCATTCACTATTCGGTACATAGTAGATTTTGCAACACCTGTCATGTTGGAATAAATCTCAACAGAGCTTTTAACATTATTATCTATATACTGATATCTTAAGATATCATAAACATTCATCGTAATAAGTTTGTCGGTGAGGAAAAAATGCTCTGGTTTAACGATTTTTGAATAAATAATATGTAAAAACAAGCACAAACAAGATAAATCACTAAGGACACACTGTAAGGTTGTTGCAGTAAATTTATAAAAAAATATAATATTTAAATATAATTAAATATAATTAGATTTACGGCAGTGCTCAGTTACCTGTGGCACTGGAGCAGGTATGTTGGAGGTTTGGGTAACAGTTTTATTACTCTTTCTAGTTCTTGAATAGAGTATAGGAATGTGTATGCTTGCGATCGCCCCACTTCTTCCCAAGAGCTTTGACTTCGGGAAAATAGGACCAATGCTGCCCGCATCCTCCCCTCCTTCTGTCGGCAACTTGCTTTTTTTTTTGTGATCGCCCCCCATCTTTCCAAGAGCATCAAATTCAGAAAAATAGACCTCGCCCTGCCTTTTGTACTAGAAATGAGACTGTTGCTGGTGTCTCTCCCCCCCCCCTCCGTCGACAACTTGCTTTCGCTTGTCATACTGTATTTTTGTGATATCACCGCCCCCCCTCCAAAAGAGACACGCTGGATCCGCCCCTGTATTGAATCACCTTGAAAACAATAGTTTAAAAATTCTGACTGCATTTTCATTTTCACATACACTACCACTAAAAAGTATAGCTCTTATGATATCCTTTCAAAGTACCCTGAACAATTTTTTTTTGGAATAAGTACTGTCTCTTCTGCGCATACTTGATATTGTAATATTTTGAAAAATTTTAAATGCAACTTTGACCGCTTGTGTAGCAGCCGCAAATAAAAATATCGTTAAAAGCTGAACGCCATTTGAAAGATGATTGAAAACACTTTAAAATGAGACCCAGAGCGTTATTTTTAACCAATTTTTTATCAAGTTATTGCTGTTTTTGTGAAAAATCACCATTTTTGGATAATGTGTTTTATTTAAAAATCTAAGCACTCTAGAAAAAAATGACAAAGGAATTTTCCATCTAAAATGCGCCATTTTGGATGGAAAATCAAGTTATAACATTTTCAACACAAAAAAAAATTTCAGATTTTTATAATTTGCTCTGCAACTTCAACGAGAACTTGATGAAAGAGATAGATTACATTAAAAATGATCTGACAGCCAACGGATACCCAGTATATCTAGTGGATAAATTTCTTGAACAACGCAGAAATAGAACAATATCGACAACAAATGAAGAACGAAATCCAGTATTGAACATCCCCTATGTTAAAGGCATTTCAGAAAAAGTTAGAAGGATAGGAAAACGATATAAAATCAACGTTGTTTTCAATTCAAATAACTCTCTGAGAAGACGACTTACTAGGATCAAATCAACAACTTAAAGGGACATGAAGAACTGTGTATATCAAATACCATGTGAATGTGGCAATTCCTACATTGGCGAAGCAAAGAGACCTTTTGACGCAAGGATCAAAGAACACCAAAAATGCACATCTCGAGGAGAAACAGAAAAATCTGGTGCCGCCAACCATGCCTGGACTCATGACACCACATAAAATGGTCTGAAGCTAAAATACTACACCGAGAACAACATTGGAGAAAACGGAAATTCAAAGAAGCCGCGGTCATACATCAGAACCCGAGTTGTTTTAGTAAACCATCTTTAGATATAAGAGAAGTGTGGAAACCATTTCTTAGTCATTGTAAACTAAAACTAAATGTAGCATAAAAAAATGGGATTTTGCCATAGCAGACATGACTGCACCCATCTCAGGCACACTCTTCTGCATTTACTTTTAGTATAAATAGTCATCTAGCTAAGGGATTTATTTAGTTTTACTTGAAAACGTAGTAGATATCTACTACTTCGAAAATTATAGTCTGTTTCCTTTCTCTGAAGGTCGACGAAATTTTTTTGGTATTTTAATACAGCATGTGTCATCACGCATTTAGTATTTTATAAAATCGAAATTTGTACAACTTTCAAACGTATTTCTTTATTTTTATTCGACAGTGTAAAATATTATAAGCTCCATTTTCTAATATTCCTGCAAACAAATCGATCTCAGTGTGCATCAGACCTAAATATTCAACCCAAAATCCCCGACGACATCTGTTGTGACATTAACTTCAATTTTCTTGAACAAACTTCGAAGTAATATTCATTGGAGCAAAATGAATTGGCCCGTTGGCAGAGTACTTTGTTTTAAATCCTAGAAATGTATTGGAATTTGCTTGCAAGAATAGAAAAGTTTGGGAAAAGTGCTCCTACATTACACAAAATTTTGTTTCTATTTGTTGACTGTGTAGTTATTAATTAGTTTTTACTTTTTTGGGTTTCGGTCATATTATTACTTTATAAAAAATTAACCCATGTTTTTTTCTGACGTTTCGGTTTATTTTATTGATGAAACCATCTTCAGAGACTTACTGTAAATATGAAAAGGAATATGTAAATTTATGCTATATAAACTGAAAATTTTACTTTCTTACCTAATGTTAACAGGTGGTTCACTTGAAAAACTTACATTTAACTATTTTATTACTTTAATACAATATAATTAAACACTTCTTATTTAATATAAATATAAATATAGAAAACTATTATTTTTTGATGCATTTTTTTTCACATCTGGTTTGTTGTGCTTTTGACAGAGTACTACCAAAGGGTTTGAAAGTTTCTGGACCATCTGCAATTTTATTGCCCTATTAGATTCGTATATACATTACTCAGGTCATTTGTGTCCGTTCTGAAATTCATTGTACCGGGTGTTCTTTTAATATGGATCATTTCTTTAATTGTTCTTTTTTTGTAATTAATTTCTTTGTCTAAAATCTCCACGTTGTTAAAATCGATGTTGTGCATGTTATCAATTGCATGTTTGGCTAAGGCGGTTTTATTATCGTTATTGTGATGTCTAATGCTGTATTTGTGATTTTGTATTCTATTTTTTAAATACTGTTTGGTTTGACCGACATATGTTTGGTTGCAATCTAAGCAATTGATCTTGTAAATGACATTTGTTTGTTCGTCTTTAGGGATATCAGGTTTAAATTTTGTGTAAAGGTTTTTGAAATTATTAGAAGGTTTTTCAGCTATTTGGATATCATATGGTTTTAGCACTTTTTTAATGGGATTAGTAATTTCTGGTATATACGGCAATGATATGTATTTTTGGGTTGATGGAACATTGCTTTTTATTGGCTGATTGTTGTTATAGATTTTATCTACTCGGCTTTTTATTATGGGTTCAACAAATCTCCTTGGGTAATTGTTTTTCGCTAAAGTGTCTTTAACTTTTTTTAAATTTTGCGGTCTAAATTGTGGATGGGAAAATTTGATAGCTCTATCGGTTAGTGCTGAGACCACACTCTTTTTGTATTTTATGGGTGCTACAGAATTGTAATTTATGTATCTCCCTGACCATACCGGTTTTGTGTACCAGTTTGTTTTTATTTTACCATTGTGATCATATTGAATAGTAATGTCGAGGAAATTAATGGCTTTATTATTTTCTTTTTCTAATATAAATTGTATTTTATTATGATAACTATTAAATTTATTGAGGGTGTACTGAACTTTGTCTTCCGGTATACATAATATAGATTGCAACCAAACATATGTCGATCAAACCAAACAGTATTTAAAAAATAGAATACAAAATCACAAATACAGCATTAGACATCACAATAACGATAATAAAACCGCCTTAGCCAAACATGCAATTGATAACATGCACAACATCGATTTTAACAACGTGGAGATTTTAGACAAAGAAATTAATTACAAAAAAAGAACAATTAAAGAAATGATCCATATTAAAAGAACACCCGGTACAATGAATTTCAGAACGGACACAAATGACCTGAGTAATGTATATACGAATCTAATAGGGCAATAAAATTGCAGATGGTCCAGAAACTTTCAAACCCTTTGGTAGTACTCTGTCAAAAGCACAACAAACCAGATGTGAAAAAAAAATGCATCAAAAAATAATAGTTTTCTATATTTATATTTATATTAAATAAGAAGTGTTTAATTATATTGTATTAAAGTAATAAAATAGTTAAATGTAAGTTTTTCAAATGAACCACCTGTTAACATTAGGTAAGAAAGTAAAATTTTCAGTTTATATAGCATAAATTTACATATTCCTTTTCATATTTACAGTAAGTCTCTGAAGATGGTTTAATCAATAAAATAAACTGAAACGTCAGAAAAAAACATGTGTTAATTTTTTATAAAGTAATAATATGACCGAAACCCAAAAAAGTAAAAACTAATTACACAAAATATCTTACGGATTGTGTTCAATTTTCAGAAATTTCGCTGTAGAATTAAACTTGTTTTTTTTTACATCGTTTTATTCAGTCAAATAGGGATTCAACCTCGGAACGAAAAAATATCCCTTTGATTTGACTCGAACAAAATATACAAAACCGTAGTTCCTGACTTGGAAAAGGAAGGCGTCAAAAATCCGATCTTTCGAAATAAATCTTCTCGTAAATATCCGAACAAAATTCTGCGAAAAAGTATACTAATTGATGTCTATTAATGTATAATTCATTACGTTCACCAGTATGGGCGCATCTGAAACATTGGAGAAATTAATCATTACAGATGCTATTAATTTCTGTATCCAACTTTGCTGAATATAAAGTGCGATGTTGCCGAGTTTACTAGTGTTTGTAAAACGAGAAAAATAAGGAGTTCTTCAAGCAAATATACAAAGTATTTAAATGTGATATTTACTCCTGATTTCAAGCCACACGGCTTCGAATTCCCTCTGACTCATCACTACATAGTATAAAACAAAGTCGCTTTCTCTGTCCCTATGTCCCTTTGTATGCTTAAATCTCTAAAACTACGCACCGGATTTTGATGCGGTTTTTTTCAATAGATAGAGTGATTCAAGAGGAAGGTTTATATGTATAATAACATCCATTAAATAGTGGAGAAATACTGTTATTTTTGAGGTTTCTAATGTGATGTCGTTAATTATCATATTTTTTTCCGCTTACATTGCAAACGCAGGCTGAACCCTACGAGATTTATCAAAATAATGTACTAATTATTTGTATACATTGAAAAGGTCTACAGAAAACTCCGCGATGGTATATGTCTATCTCTCATGGATATCCCACAATAACATTTTTTTGTCATTTACTTTTTACGACAAATAATGGCAAATTTTGAAGCGATTTTAACCAATACAGCATTAATCCTTATCCAATTAAATAGCTTAAATACATTGTTGATTTAATATAGATCTATATGGTCCTTTACAGCACAAGATTTAAATGAATATTTTCGAAGATATTACAGATTTAAAATTGCGAGAAGTAGCGCTTGCGGCGGTACTGGCCGACCGGGGCGGCGGCAGCGTGCCTATAAATAGCGCGTCGGAGGCCGATGTAATAATTGTTGTAAAAATAAAATAAATAGTCACAGTTTTTCTGTAGTGTATTTAGTATCAGCATTGCACCCGTGCGAAGCCGGGGCGGGTCGCTAGTACCAGATATACCAAAATTATGAAGCTCTGTGGGAACCCTTTCCATGTTATCGGGTCCTAGGTGACGTGGTCTGTATTTCCTACGAACTTTCGGACAGTTCGCGCGGTTGCAAGGAGAACTGGCTTCTGATTTGGCTTATACAGATCCTCACTAAGGCCCAGCCCCTTGATGTTTCGTTCGTTCGTTTGGTTTTTTATAGAAGTTTCATCAAAATCTCATTTGGCATCTTCCGTGCTTGCTGGTTGTGTTCTCTCTTCTAGAATACTACAAGGCAAGATTAATTTGTGAATTTATCGAAATTGAATAAGAGAAACGATGCACTTTATCTCCCTTGGAACACTCTGTTTAAGCGGGACCATTGTACCGACACGCATGCCACGCTTAAACTGACACACCAACGGCGGCGCTCGAAAGGGGAGCGGAACCAACACCAACCGTTACTAGGTGAGATCGCGTATAAAGCACGGTGCACTTTGAATTTCTTTAAATTGATCTACAATCAGCAAGCACAGGAGATGCCAAATGAGATTTTGGCGAAACGTCTGCAAACTTCTGTAAGAAAACAAACGAATGAACGAATGTATTCCCGGATTATTACTGAATCACATGTTCTCATCCGTGAAACACTACGCAACAACATATATATATATATATATATATATATATATATATATATATATATATATATATATATATATATATATGTTTATACGGCTTTCACGGATACCTCCGTGTGAGATGCATTAGCAGTGGTTATATCCACATTATGCTGTTGTAGTGCTGAAATCATATTCAGCAAACGTACAACTATATGCAACTCCGTACATAAGTGAAGTAAAATGCGAAACAGTGAATGCAAACTTCGCTCCATCGTATCCTTTCTGTGTTAGAGGTTGCACAGTTAGAATAAATTGTGATAAAACACAATTCATCCTATTCCACCACCATCGAGATGGTGACCTACCTGTACCACCATACCGAGAAGAAAGTCAAAGCTTACCCTCCCCGCCATAGTGATACGGCAAAGATACATGTTTCGTCTCTCACTAGACTCATCAGGGTACCGACATGGCTTATATATATAAGCCATCCGACGAGAGGTCGGCGAAGCCGCGTTCAGTGTTGCATGCTTCCTTCCGATCTGTCCTTTGCACAGCCAGGTGCATGTCGGTACCCTGATGAGTCTAGTGAGAGACGAAACATGTATCTTTGCCGTATCACTATGGCGGGGAGGGTAAGCTTTGACTTTCTTCTCGGTATGGTGGTACAGGTAGGTCACCATCTCGATGGTGGTGGAATAGGATGAATTGTGTTTTATCACAATTTATTCTAACTGTGCAACCTCTAACACAGAAAGGATACGATGGAGCGAAGTTTGCATTCACTGTTTCGCATTTTACTTCATATATATATATATATATATATATATATATATATATATATATATATATATATATATATATATATATAAATATATATATATATATATATATATATATATATATATATATATATATATATATATATATATATATATATATATGAATCCTGCTTGTTCAACAGGTTGATATGTGTCGAATTTGTTCGTCAATCTGCTAGTTATGATTTTCATGAAGGTTTTGTATAACTGGGGGAGAAGGGATATAGGCCTATTATTGTCCAGAGTCGCCGGATCGCCTTTTTTATATATCAAAATTGTGTTAGCGTTGTTCCATCCACTGGGTATCCTGCCTTCGGGGGATGCGGTTCGTCTTTAGCTCGTCATCAAGTTGTACTGTCATCGTTGCATCTAGATAGACATTATGCAATAGATTTTTGTATCTCGAGTCTATTCTGCTATTTACCAAAGCTTCTTCAACAGCCCATAGTTCTACGCTATCGAAAGCCTTCTCGTAGTCAACAAAGGCCATGTACAGAGGCAGATTATGCTCGTTGGTTTTTTCTATTAATATTTTTAGTGTATGCAGGTGGTCGCATGTTCCATATCCCCTTCTGAACTCTGCTGGTTCAACAGGTTGATATGTGTCGAATTTGTTCGTCAATCTGCTAGTTATGATTTTCATGAAGGTTTTGTATAACTGGGGGAGAAGGGATATAGGCCTATAATTGTCCAGAGTCGCCGGATCGCCTTTTTATATATCAAAATTGTGTTAGCGTTGTTCCATCCACTGGGTATCCTACCTTCGGGGGATGCGGTTCGTCTTTAGCTCGTCATCAAGTTGTACTGTCATCGTTGCGTCTAGATAGACATTATGCAATAGATTTTTGTATCTCGAGTCTATTCTGCTATTTACCAAAGCTTCTTCAACAGCCCATAGTTCTACGCTGTCGAAAGCCTTCTCGTAGTCAACAAAGGCCATGTACAGAGGCAGATTATGCTCGTTGGTTTTTTCTATTAATATTTTTAGTGTATGCAGGTGGTCGCATGTTCCATATTCCCTTCTGAATCCTGCTTGTTCAACAGGTTGATATGTGTCGAATTTGTTCATCAATCCGCTAGTTATGATTTTTATGAAGGTTTTGTATAACTAAGAGAGAAGGGATATAGGCCTATAATTGTCCAGAGTCGCCGGATCGCCTTTTTTATATATCAAAATTGTGTTAGCGTTGTTCTACCCACTGGGTATCCTACCTTCGACAAGACATCTGTTGAATAAGAACTTTAAATATTCCTTAACTTTTCTTCCTCCTTCCTTAAGAAGTTTTATTAAGACTTTGTCATCTCCCGCTGTTTTAGTTCTTTTCATATCTTATATGGCTTTATCTATTTCATCCTCTGTAATATCTGGCAGGTCTTCAGAATTCACATTTGTTATTGTCTTTTTTAAATTCTTAATAGTAGGGTTTCTTGGGCTATATAGATCTTCATAGTATTTTTCAGTTATCATTATTATCTCCTTTCTATCTCTAATTTCATCGCCCCGGTTCTTTAGCAGAATTATCTTCTTCTTCCCTACTTTAGACTTCATTCCTTTCAGACTTCGGTTCTTTTCTATTATTTGTTCTATGCGTTCTTCTTGGTATTTTCTTAAGTCGGTTTTTATTTGTTTTCTTATGGTCTTGTTTAATTCTGCGAACTCCACAAACAATACATTAGCTTAAGTAATTTCCCTTATTCCCACTAGATTCATGACTTTGTTCTTGCCGCATTGCCAACCTTCAAACAAAATTCCCCCAAAATTTTTAAACCTGCCGGAAAGATATAACTGGTTTAAGTCAAATCACTAGCACCAAAAAGCTAGAGTTGAGAAATATTTTTCGAATATTTCTTTGTAAATTTGGCAACATGCTTCAACATGAACTTGCTTATATTCAAGAAAGAAAGAAAAAAGCTGAAAAAGATGATTAATTACATCTAGTTCTCGGAAGTGAATTTTAAAATATTGCCCGAAATGGGGAGAATGGAAATTTTGATTTAATAATTTGATAAGGCTATTTTTATTTAAAATTTGATTTCTGGGAGTGGTATAATGATGCATAGGGTTTTAAGGGCTTTTAAAATGTGAAATGGCATTGTCATTCTCCAAAAATGGTGCCACTTGATTTACTGTAAAAAACTATAACTATATTGTCACGAATACTAAAATGGGTGAAGATTTATCACCATTGCTTATAAATAAATTTGTATATGGACTGATGTTATTAACCTAGTAGGTGCAAATTTTTACTTCATTGGTGTTTAATGTATATTAAAAACTTCAAATTATTTGTTGTGAGTGATAATAATTCGTGTTTGCTTTGTATTCTGTTTACAACAGTATGTCACTACTTAAACACTGCAGTGAATTTTAAGAGGCTCAATTTGAAGATTTATATAACGAAGGTTATAGAAAAAAAGATAGCGTATCTCAAGAATGATTGTCTCATATCATTGGTTCAGTCAAATCCAAGATGTCGCCTATAATAAGGCCAATAAAAAATTATTATTGTCTAGTTTCCCCCAAAATTGGCATGGGGTAGTTTTTGGGCTTGTAAATTATGAATCTAAATTAATATTTTGTTATTTAAATATCGCGGATTCGATATGACGAACTATAAATTCTGTATTTTTCGATATTGTTTAAAATTTGCACTGGAAGGTTAATGAGGATATAAGTTATCAACTTCAAGTTATTTTGTTTAAAATTCATTATGGCGTATCCAATATGGTGTTGTCGAAATTTGACATTTTCTAGATTTTGTCGAAGGAGTGATTTAAGAGCGTAAATTTTAAGTTTAAAATTCATTTTTTGAAATTCCAGGTTTTGTATTGATTATAGAGGACTAAATTTAACTTAAAATTGGCATTTTTGGATTTTTAGAATTAAAAATATTTAACTAGGTGTGCTTTCTGCGACTTTGAAAGCATTATGATATGTACAGAGAGTGTCGCACTACATTTCCATCGGTTTAAATACAAAACAAGTTCTCCGGAACTAACAAGTTTCGATTTTTTCTTATGGGGACACATTAAAAACATTGTCTAAACTTAATATTTTCTAGATTTCGTCAAAGGAGAGAGATAGAATGTAAATTTCAAGTTTAAAATTAATTTCTTAAAATTCAAGATTTTGGATTGATTATAGAGGATTAAATTTAACTTGAAATAGGCATTTCGAGGATTTTTAGAATCAAAAATATTTTACTATTTGTTTTTTCTGCGACTTTGAAAGCATTATGATATGTACAGGGTGAGTCAACGATTGGATGAAGTAGGTTTGTGCCTTTTCGGTGAAATTAACAAAGAAACTATATTTATTGTTTGATACAGTTTATTTTTACGCAGATTTTAAAAATATTTAGGACTCTACAGAGTGAGCCAAAAAGCTAGGACAGCATAAAGTTGTATTTTTTAAAATAGAACACCCTATATACGAATCGTATTTTCGATTTAGCTTATAATTTTAAATCTTTTTTATTAAGGGTTTACTATAACAAAACTTTATAGTTTCTGAGATAATTAAGTTTAAAGAAAAAAAGTCACATTTTCAAGCATCAATTCAATCCTAAATAACGTTTTCAATTTTGTGACAAATATATTCAAATTTGGAATTTAGCAAGGCCAAGGACAAGTTAACATAATTTTTACCTAATATTTGCAATAAAAGCTACAGGGTGTTGAACACATCGGCTCAAATTTGAACAAGTTTAAATGAATAAATATCTTTTTTTTTAAATGGTACACCCTGTATATTTTCATGTTATTAATAGAGTAATAAAAACCCTAAAAGTTTTGTTCAATTTATCCTATACCTATTTATAATAGTTTTTGAGATATTTCAGTTTTTCTTATTTTCCATACTTTTTTACAGAAATAGTCTTCATTATCATAGTAGCCATGTAAAATAATAAAAAGAAACTACAGAAACAAACAGAATGTGGTTAAATATGATGAAATACATTATTCGTTATATTACAACGGCAATAGTTTAATTAAACATAATGTGAAAAAATTAACACAACAATAACGACAAGGCAAATACATATTTACTTTTATACTAAATTAAAACAAAAAAATTACCTATTAAATACTAAGATTAATTATTTCTTTTTAATAAGTGTTCGAATAAACGACCCTCTTGTGCAATGCACAAATTTAGTCTTTTTTGCAGATTTTCTCGGACCCTGGACAAAATTAGTGGCGTTATTGTTCTACAGGTATCCCTAATCCTGTTTCGCATATCTTCAAATGTGGTTGGTGGATTAACATACACCTTATTTTTAATATAACCCCATAGGAAGAAATCTAAGGGGGTGATGTCGCAAGACCTTGATGGCCACTCAATGAAACCCTCACGTCCAATCCATTTTTGCGGATATCGTTGGTCCAAAAACGCACGAGCTTCACGATGGTAATGCGGAGGCGCACCATCGTGCTGGAACCACATACTGTCGAGCTTATCCCTATCGAGACCTTGAAGCAGTTGGGGTAGTTCTTCTTGTAGAAAGTTCAGGTAACTATGGCCATTTAGTGGTTCATTAAAAAAGTGGGGTCCAATAATTCGATTATGATGAATACCACACCAAACATTTAATGACCAGTGGTTTTGATGTTGCACCTCTCTAATCCAAAATGGGTTTTCTGTTGCATAATAATGCAGGTTGCGTCTATTTACGGCACCGTTACTTCTAAAAGTAGCTTCATCACTAAACATTACCTTGCATAATAAATTTGGATTTAATTGAATCTCCGCATTTATTGTACGACAAAAGTTTACACGACTTTCAAAATCCTGTCCATGCAATTCTTGGTGTAATTCCATGTGATATGGATGATACCTATATTTCTTGGTAGTACGATTAGCGGTGGATTGTGATGTTTCACACAATGCTGCTAACTGACGGCTACCAATATAAGGATTTTCCTGAACATTTAACAATACTTGTAGTTCTTTTTCTTCATTAGTTACTGGTTTGTTGACCACTTTACGTTCTGGATAATCAACAGTACCAGAAGAATCAAATCTTTGCATTAAGTTTTGAAAAGTATGGGTATTAGGCTGGCGTCGATCAGGATACTTCATTTTGTAAATTCTTTGAGCAAGAAGGCAATTTTTTTGAGCCTCTCCTATTGTATAAATCATATCTATTAATTCATTCTTTGGAAAATTCATTTTACAATATAAGATGAATGCAAAAAAAAAACCAAACTACACTACATAAAAACCAAAAGAAGCGATTGCGGTTATAAATTTGACACACAGAAAAATGTTCTTTTACATTGTTTTTGCCATGGCTACTATGATAATGAAGACTATTTCTGTAAAAAAGTATGGAAAATAAGAAAAACTCAAATATCTCAAAAACTATTATAAATAGGTATAGGATATATTGAACAAAACTTTTAGGGTTTTTATTACTCTATTAAATAACATAAAAATATACAGGGTGTACCATTTAAAAAAAAAGATATTTATTCATTTAAACTTGTTCAAATTTGAGCCGATGTGTTCAACACCCTGTAGCTTTTATTGCAAATATTAGGTAAAAATTATGTTAACTTGTCCTTGGCCTTGCTAAATATCAAATTTGAATATATTTGTCACAAAATTGAAAACGTTATTTAGGATTGAATTGATGCTTGAAAATGTGACTTTTTTTCTTTAAACTTAATTATCTCAGAAACTATAAAGTTTTGTTATAGTAAACCCGTAATAAAAAAGATTTAAAATTAAAAGCTAAATCGAAAATACGATTTGGATATAGGGTGTTCTATTTAAAAAAATACAACTTTATGCTGTCCTAGTTTTTTGGCTCACCCTGTAGAGTCCTAAATATTTTTAAAATCTGCGTAAAAATAAATTGTATCAAACAATAAATATAGTTTCTTTGTTAATTTCACCGAAAGGGCACAAACCTACTTCATCCAATCGTTGACTCACCCTGTATATAAATCGACGGAAATGTGGTGAGCCATGTATTTTTTCTTTATTTTTCTCGATCGAAGCTACGTTGTAACACTAGAAATTTTACTAGGATGCCTAGTAAAACCATCTTTATCAGCGGATCTAAATTTCGTTCCTCATTATGCCAAAACACACGTAAAATTTCATTTTAAACCAACACCGTATCGATATACTCTTTACTGGCGTTCGCTCTAAGAGTAAAGCATCCTATTTTCTTATCGTAACTCCGCCAACATGCAAAATTCCACTCTTATCATACTATGTATCGCGTATTCAATATACCCTCAAAGCAAATTGACTATTTCTTTCACCTTTCCAAGTCCCGCGAGCGCCATTTCAGAAAATAATGTCGCAGGAAAATTGTCCTGTTGCATATTTGTCACTCAGTTTACGGCCTCTTTCTAAATATACTGCAAATTGATTTTAAAAGACCCTCTTGTAGTTTGCCTATATTACGTTTGCAGGTGTAAATGCCACATACTGGAAATTGAAACACTGAGTAGGTGAAAATAAGAGTGGGTTGCTAGAATGGGAGGGAAATAATGATTTTCTGATTTTAACGATCAGATACAGAGTGAGAGAATATGATTTCATAAGGAACATTATATACAGTTGATTCAGTAAGAGAATATCCATGGGTCATCAATCCACAGGATTGGATTAGAGGAATTATGATTTCTAGTCATCCAACAGGCTATAATAGCAATAATGGTAATAACATATTGACGATAGCACCAAACAGAAGCAAAATAGTTATAATAGATGTTCGAAATGTCGACCATCCATTTCCAAACACTTACATATAATTTTTTCGAAACCACTGCTAACTCTGGACAACATTTGCGGGGTTACAGTTTGAAAAGCGTCTCTTATGCGTATTTTCATATCTTGTGGTGTTGTCGAGGGCGCATTGTAGACAATTCCTTTTATGTATCTCCATAAAAAGAAATCTGGTGGAGCTAAGTCCGGAGATCTCGGGGGCCAATTTTGAAATCCGTCTCTCCAATCCAACTATTTCGAAAGTTGACATTTAAACATTGCCGAACCTCGCGATGATAATGAGGCGGAGCTCCATCCAGTTGAAGCCACATAGTTGTTCTAATATTTAGAAGGATATCTTCAAATAACACTGGAAGTTGGTGTAAAAGAAAATCGCGAAACATCAAAGAATTGAAAGGTAGGGTCCAATTAAGTATGGACCCAGTATTCCTCCCCACACATTAACCGACCCTCCTCTGGTTTCTCATGACTCATGACTGTCTTCATGCGAATTTGAATCAGAACAGTAATGGAAGTTGTGTCTATTCACGAAACCATTGTTAAGAAAACTACATTCATCACTAAACAACACATTATCAAAAAAGTGTTCATTTTCTGCCACTTTACCTAACATCAACAGGCAGCACGGTTGTCAAAATCATTTCCGTCAAACTCTTGACAAAGTTGGATTTTGTAAGGATGAAAACTGTATTTGTTAAGAATCCTTCAAACACTTGCTTGGCTGATAAGCAGCCGGCCGGTCGTCGGAGGATTAGTATTGGGTATACGAGCGAAGTGCAAAGAACTAGCGAATAGTAATAGTTGCGATCCTGTGTCAAGAAACCATAAGACCTGCACCTTATGACGCTTCTAACATATCTGTTATTAAGCCTCTAGAACTAGATGATTTTGAACGAAAAGCCAGTGCAAGTTTTCAAGAGAAAGACCATTACGAATGTAGTTGTAGTAAACAATTTTCACGTTTCAATATTTTTCTCAGTAACAAATAACTTGGTTTACTGTCATGATATATGGGGTTTAATCAACCAACTTTGCCTTTCCTACAAACCTACCCAGTGGGGACTGTTTATCGACTCTTCCAAGACAAGTCTAAAGGCAGTTTTTTATTTAATCGAATGAACAACTATCTATTTCCGTGGGTCATGATGTAAATATAAAAGAAACGTACGAAAACACGTGTATGTTACTTCAAAACATAAAATAAAAAGATCATAAACAGAAAATTTGTACCGATCTAAAAGTTATTGCACTACTTACAGGACTGCAGAGTGGCTACATCAAATACTGTTGTTTTTTATGCGAATAAGACAATAGAACCAGAAACTAAGGTTAAAGAATGGCCGTTAAATGAAAACATTGTGCCCGAACTGAAAAACGTCATTAGCGAAACTTTAGTAAAGCAGCAGACAATTTATTTACCAGCCATGCCAATAAAAAATTTTGTTAAAGCTATAAATGGAGAATGAAATACTTTTCTTTATTTGAGACGGAAATTCGAACGTATAAGTGAGAAGCTTAAAGAAGGAATGTTCATTGGGCCGCAAATATGAGACAAAAATTTTAAAACTGCACTATTGAGAAAAGAAAATAAAGCATGAACTGTTTATAAAAATGTATGAAGCAACGTTGAAAAACTTATTCAAACTTACAAGAGGTTATGTTGCAACTTATCGCCTAAGCTGCTTTTTCTTCACTCCCATCTGGAATTCTTCCTTGACAATATGAAACCAACACTGTGAAAAGTTTCACCAGCAAATCGTTTAAATGGAGAAGCAAATGGACCCCAAATATGTTGGACTCTCAAACGTGAAACCAATCCCGGAAAATACGAGAGAAAAAAGACAACAAAATAATTTATTTGATTTTGATTATACTGACTGTATTTTGTAAAAAAATGTTTGAAAATTCACTAGATAACTTATGGTTTAATTCAAATCAAAAATATTATCAATAGGCAAGTCTATTCACTATAAGGAAACGTGCAGTATTAAAAGTAATTATTACATTTACATCTTTTAAAAAAGAAAGGCAGATATACGTCTCTCGCCATTCGAACAATGCAGTAGCAGATAGATGTTGTTCAAGGTAAAACGGGCGAACGGAATTAGCGACTGAACGTATATTCATTCACAATCATATGATGTTTACGTATTTTAATGTGTGGATCGCACAAACCAATATTTTATTACTTTTAGTTATATTAAACATCTGTTGACGTACACAGACCGTGTAAAAGGGTATATTATTAGTTTCGATGGTTGAAATCGCGATATCCCAGGGTTGGTAATTTGTAGGAAAAAAGGTATAAGAACAATTTTTGTAGATGATTTACTTTTTCTGACCTATCTTTAAGAGAAAAATGAGAATAAACCGATATTTTTGACATTTGATAAATAAAATTTTTAGCATACTGAGTGTGACTAAGAGCTATACCAATTTTCGGCACTATGCTGATTCTTGCGAAGTTAAAAGTCTATATATATATATATATATATATATATATATATATATATATATATATATATATATATAGTATATATATGAATGGTTTGGTTATTCCGGGTTTCAATCCGTTCGTTCAAAAAATCGTTTTAACGACGTTTCGCCAAAATCTCATTTGACATTTTCAAGTGCGGTTCGTCTCGTTACTCGCTGAGAACTGATGGTGGCCTCTGATTTCTGATTGGACGAGCGGCTGCTCAATTACTTGAGTAAATGTTCAAATAGACGCCCTGGAACCTCCAAACATTTTTCGCACCTAAGCAGGAACTTTTCGAGGGTGGCTATATATATATATATATATATATATATATATATATATATATTTCCCAGAAACAAGGGCCACTTTGTTGCTATACTTTTATTGGATAGTGTAGGTGGCAGTTTTACAGGAAAAAATGCGGAAAGCAGGGAAAAAACTAAACTGGTTGCAGTAAAAAGTAAGAAACAGCAGGAGAAATAGAAATTCAACGCAGGACAAACAAAATAGAGAATTGTGTCTAACTAGAAAGCCCAAGAAACTTTTTACGGAAATATTTTTTTATCGGGATTTATTTTTTTCCCTGTATAATCTACAATAAGTGACTCGCCGAATGAAAGACTCAGGTGTGTCATAAAATTCCCAGCTTTTGAATCCATTGAGAGCACCGTGTTAAGCGAGGGCTGAACATTAATCTTTGGAGGTTTTATCTTACTCGCGGACCATAATTAATAATTGTAAAGATAATGCATGTCAAGTTTTAAGTGTTGGTTTTCGTGTAAGGGTGAAAAGCGTGCTGGGCCAGATTTAGAATATTATACAGGGTGTGACGTCGTATTTTAAGCCTACAAGTTAAATTACCGTCTAATTTCAACAAAAAATTAATTAAAACATAGAGGATGTTATTAATAAAAATAAGAAAAAAATATTTTCTAACAAAGTTGTAAAAGACTAACGTATCTATATTAATATTAATTAAGATACAATGCTCGCCCAATTTTAATGAAAATTGTTTCTATTATTTTATATTTTGAAGATCTATTAAAAAAAATTTTGTTTCAATCGTGGACCGAGAAATTTTGCAAAAACCAATTTTTGCACCAAAAAAATTGCAATAACTTTTCACCGGATGGAGATAAAATTTTTTTAATGCGTGCATTGGATTTAGATGTATTATTTCCGGTCTCAAAAAAAATGTTTAATTTTGGATGAAAAAAACGTTTTTTGTTTCAAAAATTCAAAATGGCGCGGCAAATGAATATTAAAGACTCAAATTTGCAGAAGATGCTTTTTAATGCTTGTGCTTACCCTGTGAATTTTGGATCCAAGAAATATACTTCCATACGATCTATAAACTTTCGAAAATTGGGCCGAATCTAACCGAAAATAGCTGCTGCAGGCCGCTGTCGGCGGGTTGCCATAGTTCAAGCGCATTTTTCATCGGCGCTTCAAGGAAACGTATGCATCACAAGTAATATTTATAATATTGATGTTTTTTTTTATTAATTTATATGATAGTAACAATTTGTTTCGTCACATTAATTATTAATTTGTTTATTAACAAAATTTTTACAAAAAATTATAGAGAACAATGCCAGACGAATGGAAAGAAGGTGTTATCGTACCAATTCACAAAAAAGGTAACAAAAAGCAATGTAACAACTCCCGAGGAATAACGCTCCTTAATACTACCTACAAAATCGTTGCAAACATTCTGTTAGAAAGAACCAAATCGTACACAGAAGAAATCATTGGAGAGTATCAATGCGGATTCAGACCCGGCCGATCTACTGTTGACCAAATATTCACTATAAAACAAATAATGGAAAAATGCTGGGAATTCGATCGAGAGCGTCATCAGATGTTCATAAACTTTAAACAGGCTTTCGATAGAGTATGCCGGATGAGACTGTGGACAGCGATACAAGAACTTGGCTTTCCTAAAAAACTAGTCAACTTGATACGGATGAGTATGGAAGGACTACGATGTAAGGTAAGAATTGGGCAACAGCACTCGGAGACATTTGAGATTAACAATGGACTGAAGCAGGGAGATGCACTCTCACCACAACTCTTCAACGTAGCTTTAGAACACATAATCAGAAATGCAAGAATTGATACACTGATTTCCATATTCCATCGAGAAGGACCAAACTTACTGCTGGCATTTGCAGACGATGTAGATCTAATAGAAAACACAAGAATAAAAATGAAGGAAACTTTTATCAGGTTCGAGAAGGAAGCAGAGAAGATGGGGCTACAAATAAATGAAAACAAAACTAAATATATGTACACGAGCCGCAATATTCGAAACAGAGACAGAATTGGACAGAACATCACCATCGACGACTACAACTTTGAGCGCGTCAGAGAATTTAAGTATCTTGGAACAACAATAACTGAAGATAATAACGGATCACAAGAAATAAACAATAGGATCCAAGCTGGGAACAGATGTAGCTACTCCCTTCGAGACCTGATAAAATCGAAACAACTAACAAGACGAACAAAGATAAATCTATATAAAACAGTTATAAGACCAGTAGTGATGTACGGCAGCGAAACCTGGACAATAACAAAGGCAAACGAAGAGCGACTGCGAGATTGGGAGAGAAAAATCCTAAGGAAAATCTTTGGCCCGTTACTGGATGGGGCAACGGGACAATATAGAATAAGAACAAACAAAGAGTTAGAAGAGTTATACGCAGACGCCAACATAATTAAAGAAATAAAGTCTAGAAGACTCCAGTGGACAGGCCACCTCATAAGACACTCTAACGAAAGAATAGTGAGACTGGTATGGGAAGAAACCCCAACTGGAAAAAGACCACTTGGACGACCCCGACTCCGGTGGCGGGATAATATAGCAGGAGACCTTAAAGCTATGGATGTAGAGAACTGGATGGAGCTAGCAGAGGACAGAAACGAATGGAGGCATATTGTCAAGTCGGCTAAAACCCACACGGGGTTGTAACGCCACGGAGTAAGTAAGTAAGATAGATTTTTTAATTCTGTACAACTTTTGTTTGAACCATTTTTCGATACAACTTTTACTTTTCGAGATAAACTCAAAAAACAGAAAATCGTGAACTTCGCCATAAACATCATGTCTTGACAACTCCATATTTTTTTCAGTTTAAAGTTCCATGGAATATCATGAAATAAAGAATTTTTACTCTCCATGCCACATATTAACCCTTTTAATGCCTACATGAGGAAAAATTAATCTACAATTAATAATAAATCAGCAACAAAAATCACATAACAGTAATAAATTCCTCTCATTCAGAAAATATTGTTATTTCATATAGTTTCGCAGCAAATTCAGATAATTCTCGTATAATACATCCCGCTAAAACCCTCCCGGGCAATTGAAATAAAATAGATGAGACCTCGGCGCATCACGAAGTATTATTTTGTATTTTCGTTTCGAAAAATTCGAATCCTATTGTAGTTATTCTACCACGGTTATAAATAAGATATTTTATTGTACGAATCGTCCGATGCGCTTGATCCCGTTCAATAGAAAATGCCCGTAAGGATAAATCACAGAATCAGGAAATGAACCGGAGTTATTGTGAAGGAGTTTTTGTTGCTTCAGGGTTAAGTCGTTGGGCTTTTAGTGTAAAGAATACTTAAGTAATGTCTGCAGTATAATGATTCTAAACGACCCATTATTATCATAAATACAGCGTTGAAATCATGTGCTTTAACAATGGTTGGAAAGCGTAAAGCTTACTAACGACTCAAGCAAATATTATTGTGTACACATGAAACAATAAATACATTTATTCTTCAGTATAATCTTCCTGCGGTTCGATAATAGCATAGATTTTCTAATAACAACGTGTACTATCTATATAGTAGTCTATAAAGGATCTAGCCGATAAAGATGGTCGAAACTACCCATTTGGTAATAAAAAATATATAACACCCAGTTGTTCTACATCACAAAGTACCCAAACAAAAAAATTTTTAGCCATTTTTATCGTCACATAACCTCAAAAAAATAAAACGTCTTTTTTCGTTTTTTGGCGATATCTTCGGTTCTAAACATCATAGATTCTTCTTTTTTTTTTCATTTTGTCTTCAAGAAGATATTTTTTACAAATATAAATATATATATATATATATATATATATATATATATATATATATATATATATATATATATATATATATATATATACAGTGCCTTCATTTCAAAACGAACCATCCTTAATAACTTTGTTAAATAGAAAAATTTAAAAAAAAGAAAAAACACGTCAATTTAGATATACAGGGGGAAGTTTAATTTTGCATTTGTTAAAAGTCTGTCAATCACCTCCTCACCTCCAGCTAACCTCACTTTGATATGTCAAATGGGAACCCCCACCTTGTGACACATCATTATAAGCAGCATAAAATTGTCTATCCAACCGTATAAAAAAAATTAAATCGGTTGACGTACAAGCGAACAGTGTGCAAAAATGTCTTGTAATAATGCATAATATATCGGCCTCGAACTTTAGTATGTCAAATGATTACCCTATAGTGTGATGCATCATTTTAAAGGGCATACTATCTCCTATTTAGCCAATAAAAAAAAACAAAATCTGTTGATGTACAAGCGAATAGTAAGAAAAGATGTGTGGTAATAAGACACCTTATCACATTAAACTTTATTATGTCAAATGGCTTCTTCATAGAGTAAAATATTATTTTAAATTTAAAATAAATATTTTTTTAAAATAATAAACAGTTAAAATATTTGCGAGAAAAAAACTAAGTCTGTTTTAAAATTCATCGCAAAATTCATTGCAGTCTAATCAATCTAGTGTATTTATTTCAATGATATTTTTTGCGGTACCTGATAGGTACAAAAAATCACTGCAATAAATAAAATTTTTAAGATCTTTAAACACCAGTTGTTTATTATTGTTAAAATTGTCATTGTGACGCCTAGTTGAAACGTGAATATAAATGGTGTATACGCTAGCCGAAAGAATAGAAATAATTTTTCTCTATGGAGCTGAAGATCGGTGCGCTCGTAGAACCGCCAGAGCATTTAACGAGAGGCATCAAGACAAAAACGTGGGCCATAAATATGTACTCGAATTGGTACGAAAGTTTGAAGAAACGGGATCCGTTTGTAATAAAAAATCTATTGAGAAAAGGGTTGTAGATGAAGCATGCCAAATCGAGGTACTAGGACAGTTTGCAATAGATCCAACTTTATCCATCTCAAAGGTCGCAGATTTAACCAACATTTCTGCTGGCTCTGTGCATAAAGTTTTAAAACAAAATAAGTTTTTTCCCTACAAAATTCAAATTCTTCAAGAACTCGGAGAAGACGATTTTGATAGGAGAATTCAATTTTGCGAATTAATGTGCCAACGAATTGACGAGGACCCCCATTTACCTAAGAATATCTGCTTTAGTGATGAATCAACTTTTTTTCTAAATGGACTGGTTAACAGACATAACTGCAGATACTGGGATAATGAAAATCCGCACCTTTTCCGAGAAGGGCATACTCAATATCCCGAAAAAATTAACGTGTGAGCAGGAATTTATGGCAATGAAATCATCGGGCCATTTTTTTTGGAAGATAATTTAACTGGGCAAATTTATTTAAACCTTTTAGAAAACACAATATACCCTGCCATTGTGCAATCTTTAGAAAATCAAGTGGATGAAAATGCTGTTATGGTACTAAATGAAAATAATTTGCATTTCCAGCAAGATGGAGCTCCCCCGCACTACGATTTGGCAATTCGAGAGTGGCTTGATGAACATTTTCCAGGGACGTGGATTGGCAGACGTGGTGCAATTGAATGGCCAGCACGGTCTCCAGACCTAACCCCTCTAGACTTTTTTCTTTGGGGGTATTTAAAAAGCAAGGTTTATAAAACCCCACCTGAAAATATTGACGATTTAAAAGATCGAATTGTTCGGGAATGTAGAGGAATTAGCAGAGAAACCCTTGCCAATGTTCGTGGGGAATTTCAAAATAGGCTTTTTTATTGTCTCGCTAATAACGGCGCACATTTTGAACATTTAATAAAATAATTTTCTTCAACTGAATAAAACTGAATAAACTGCTTATATTTAACACACATTTTTGCATCCTAATTGCCTATAACGTCTATTAACTTAATTTTTTTTGACATCGTTGGATAGCAGATCGTACGTCCTTTAAAATGATGTATCACACTATAGGGTAATCATTTGACATACCAAAGTTCGAGGCCGATATATTATGCATTATTACAAGACATTTTTGCACACTATTCGCTTGTACGTCAACCGATTTAATTTTTTTTTATACGGTTGGATAGACAATTTTATGCTGCTTACAATGATGTGTCACAAGGTGGGGGTTCCCATTTGACATATCAAAGTGAGGTTAGCTGGAAGTGAGGAGGTGATTGACAGACTTTTAACAAATGCAAAATTAAACTTCCCCCTGTATATCTAAATTGACGTGTTTTTTCTTTTTTTAAAATTTTTCTATTTAACAAAGTTATTAAGGATGGTTCGTTTTGAAATGAAGGCACTGTATATATATATATATATATATATATATATATATATATATATATATATATATATATATTGGAAGTTTCTCTCTTGGGTATGGGTTTGCAATTTTAAAAAATAAACAACTTGTTTATGTTGACGCTCTACCCAGGATTATGGGCTTTTTCAAAACGTTTATTATTACAAGATTCGTACAACAAAAAGTTAAAACAGATTTAAAAACACTCAACATTTACCAACATAATTTCAAAAGATCGAAAAAACAATTATGTAATGAAATAAAATAAGTTTTTTAAAATAGTAACTTGAAAATTCATCTTGCAGGTACAATCAGACTAAATTTATTGACAAGATTTGATATATTTGTGGGTTTGTTTATTTGTTGTTGGACTTTTTGTGTATTTATTTATATATGTGTGATATGAATATTGGTTTATTTCTTTATGTCATAAACTGAGGGTTTAAAATTTATTGACTTTAATTATTAACTTAACAAATTATATTGTAATATATGTTACTAAGGTTTTTTATATCTTGTTTATCATTGACAGTATGTTGTTCCTTCTTTCTATATATATATATATATATATATATATATATATATATATATATATCATTTCTTTGACAAGTAATTTGTGATAGTTTTGGTCTTGGGTTAAAATTTTGCAGCCAGATTCATTAAGAAGATTTAAGAGTTAAACCCAATCTAGTTGCTATGAAATTTAAATTTTCTAATCAGCCAGTTTTGTTTTGCTTATGATATTGTCATAATTTATGTTACATATGTCAAGAAATAAACACTTATATAGGGATATTAAGGATAAAAACCTTGTGCTAAAGCCCTGAAATATGAAAGAGAAATAGTTATGTAACGAAAATAAATAAAATTCTGGATTTTTGCCGGTTCAGAATTAGAATAAAATGATTTTTTAAGCTTGTATTTTAAGGTTTAAAACTTGCTTGACTTATTGTTGCTCTTGCCAGTTTAAGCCATCTGGTGTCAATTTAGGATAGTTTTAAAATTAAACCATGTTAGTGAATCCGACTGTTGGTGTTTTCATAATCAAATTCATGTTTTAAATTTGATTCGTGTTTGTTTAGAGCAGTAGATGCATTTTTCGTTTATTTATGCCCATTAAGCCTCTTTTCTAAATACGGAGTTGTCATGCCAATGTATTTTTTAGGACAATTTAGGCATGGTATGGAATACGCAAGGTTAGATTTTTTTTTTCACAGAAACTTTACTTTTAAGAGGAATAAATAGTGAAGATAACGAATTTTGGGCTTTATGGCATACACTGATGTCATGTTTTCTAAGGATATGTGAATTTTTTTCAGATAAATTTTGTTTATATGGCATTGCAATGTACTTCATTGTGTTTTTCGTTTTTAGGTTTTTATTTTGTTGGAGTTTATTATAAAATTTGAAAATACGTTGTTTGATGATTTTATTTACTTGTGATTCTAACAAAATTGTTTTCTTTAAGGATATTTCTTACTTTTTTAAGTGGTTCTGGTTTATATTTTGGTGAGGTTAATGCCAGTTAGTCTTATTATTACACTTAATTTCTGAGAGGTAGGGTGGTGTGAATTGTAATTAAGATAGCGTCCAGACATGTGTCTTTAGTATACCATTTTGTACTGATACTTTCGTCGCTTTTATTTCTTAATAGTGTTAAATCTAAAAAATATATTCTGTTATTTGTTTAAATTTCTGATGTAAATTGTAGTTTGGTATTAAAGTTATTAAAACAATCGAGTATATTGTGTTTGGTTTTCGGGTACTGCAGCAAGATAGCTATCGATATAGCGTTTAAAAAAAATTACAGCTACACTCGCATTTTTTAAAACTGACTCTTCTAAATATTCCATGACTAGTTGTGCAACAGTCGATGATATTGATGAACCCATTGCACAACCGTCTAGTTGTTAATAATATGTATCTTTGTATTGAAAATAGTTATTTGTTAGTGTTAAGGTAATTGATTCGATAAAAATATCTTGATTTAGACATGTGTGGTCTTTTAGTAAACTCCACTTTTCTTTTATAATTTTACTTACTAGTTCGGTAGGTATATTAGTGTACAAGGATAGGACGTCAAGTGAAATAAGTTTATAATTTGCGGAAACTTTAACAGAGTTAATGAATTCTTTAAAATTAAATGAATCTTTGATGCAATATTCATTTTTACACGTGATATTAGATAATGATTTACTAAGGTTTTTGACTAATTTGTAAAAAGGAATTTGAATACCCGAAAATATTGGTCTTAAAGCAACACCTGGTTTAGGCAACTTAGGAAGTCCATAAATTTTTGGTGATACTACATTATGTATCATTGGTTTTTTTTTGCTTCTGGTTCTATCATAAGATTGTGAGATTTAAATTTTTTTATTAGGTTGTTATTTTTTGTTTGGTATAAGTTAGTGGGGTCGGTACGTAATTTTTTATATGTTTGTGTGTTGGAGAGTAATGCGATAATTTTAGAATCATAGTCTTTTGTGTTCGTTACTACGGTTTTGTTACTTTTTTTACTGGTTTTGAAATAGTAATGTCGGGTTTGTCTTTGATAAATTGTTCAGTTTTGTTTAATTTTTTAGATATGTTCTTTTGAACATTATTAATTTTGGAGTTTTTTGTCTTAATTTAATATATATATATATATATATATATATATATATATATATATATATATATATATATATATATATATATATGTATATATATATATATATATATATATATATATATATATATATATATATATCATTTTTCTTAATTTTGTATTTTCTTGGGTTTAGGTTCTATAGTTATTAAAACACAAAACGATTGACGTTTCGCCTTTTATTCAAGGCATTTTCAAAATTTATTCCTAAAAAAATATATAATTAAAATACATCAATATAAAAAACATATTTTACATTTTGGAAAACAAACAAGACACTTAAAAACAGTAGTCAAAAACTTTAAAACATTTTAAAAATATTTAATTTCACCTATACATACCTTGACATTTTGCTGTTCTGTTTCTAAATAAACTTTAAATTTTCATCGTTTAACTGAGGATACGTGGAATGCGAATGTGTTTTATTTTTTTAAATATTTTTTATATTTTACAATGTATACAAAAAAAACAAATAAGGTATATGTTTGGTTTTATGTTTAAGAGGATATTCTATTTTTGATTCTTATTTGACCGGATCGAATACTTAATAGTTTTGTTTAAATTAGGTTTTCGTAAATGTGGCTCAAATTTCCTATATCTGTTCTGTCGTTAACAGTGTTTTTATCTTTTTTAATTTCAATCATTTCCTTTATCTGTAATTTTTGGTAATTCATATCTTTGTTTTTTATAATGGTACTGTTATAATCAAAAGTGTGTTTTTCGTCCTGTGTGTGTTTGTTTAACGCTGTTGAGGCGTTTTTTGTATATTTATGGCCATTTAATCTGTTCTTCAGTAATTGGCTCGTCATGCCTATATATTTTCTGGGACAATTTGTGCAAGGGATCGAATATATTATATTTGATTTATTCATTAGAGGAGTTTTACTTTTTAAATTTGTGAATAATGTATTTAATTTATTATGTGACCTGTGGCATACGATAATATAATGCTTTTTTAAAATGTATTTTATTTTTTCTGACAGCTCACTAGTGTAAGGTAATGCCACATATTTCTGCTGTTTATGTTCTATGTTTTTTGTTTTTACGTTGTTATAAAACTTATATGTTCGTTTATCAATTATTTTGGTGATAGTCTTTTCGTTGAAATTATTATTTATTAGTGTCTCTTTTACTTTTTGAAGTATTTTTGGTCGGAATTCTGGAGATGTTAGGGAGATAGCACGATCAGATTTTATTGATAAAGTAAACCTACCTGAAAATTACAGACTCATTTCGCTAGATGTTATATCTTTGTATACAAACATACCAAATCAACTTGTCCACACTATTTTAGCAGAAAAATGGGAAATTTTAAAAAAACATACAACGCTATCAAAAAATAATTTTATGGATGCTGTTGACCTCGTTCTTAATACAAATTATTTTCAGTATGAAAATACCTTTTACAAACAACTCGATGGATGTGCTATGGGATCACCAATTTCATCTACCATTGCTCAGCTAGTAATGGAATATTTAGAGGAAAAAGTCTTAGAAAAATTAAATTGTAACATAATATTTTTCAAACGTTTTGTCGATGATTGCATAGCAGCCGTACCACAAAATAAAATAAATGAAATTCTCCAAGAGTTTAACAGTTTCAACGAAAAATTACAGTTCACATCCGAAACAGAGAATAATAATAAAATAAATTTTCTAGATATGACACTTATACGCAGAAAAAACAAAATTTTAACTGAATGGTACACCAAACCAACTTGGTCAGGTAGATATCTAAACTATTTCTCTAATCATTCAAAAACTCAAAAAAACAGCGTTATAATCGGTCTATCTGATCGTGCTATCTCCCTAACATCTCCAGAATTCCGACCAAAAATACTTCAAAAAGTAAAAGAGACACTAATAAATAATAATTTCAACGAAAAGACTATCACCAAAATAATTGATAAACGAACATATAAGTTTTATAACAACGTAAAAACAAAAAACATAGAACATAAACAGCAGAAATATGTGGCATTACCTTACACTAGTGAGCTGTCAGAAAAAATAAAATACATTTTAAAAAAGCATGATATTATCGTATGCCACAGGTCACATAATAAATTAAATACATTATTCACAAATTTAAAAAGTAAAACTCCTCTAATGAATAAATCAAATATAATATATTCGATCCCTTGCACAAATTGTCCCAAAAAATATATAGGCATGACGAGCCAATTACTGAAGAACAGATTAAATGGCCATAAATATACAAAAAACGCCTCAACAGCGTTAAACAAACACACACAGGACGAAAAACACACTTTTGATTATAACAGTACCATTATAAAAAACAAAGATATGAATTACCAAAAATTACAGATAAAGGAAATGATTGAAATTAAAAAAGATAAAAACACTGTTAACGACAGAACAGATATAGGAAATTTGAGCAACATTTACGCAAACCTAATTTAAACAAAACTATTAAGTATTCGATCCGGTCAAATAAGAATCAAAAATAGAATATCCTCTTAAACATAAAACCAAACATATACCTTATTTGTTTTTTTTATATACATTGTAAAATATAAAAAATATTTAAAAAAATAAAACACATTCGCATTCCACGTATCCTCAGTTAAACGATGAAAATTTAAAGTTTATTTAGAAACAGAACAGCAAAATGTCAAGGTATGTATAGGTGAAATTAAATATTTTTAAAATGTTTTAAAGTTTTTGACTACTGTTTTTAAGTGTCTTGTTTGTTTTCCAAAATGTAAAATACGTTTTTTATATTGATGTATTTTAATTATATATTTTTTTAGGAATAAATTTTGAAAATGCCTTGAATAAAAGGCGAAACGTCAATCGTTTTGTGTTTTAATAACTATAGAACCTAAACCCAAGAAAATACAAAATTAAGAAAAATGATATAATCTATGGTTCAAGAATCAAGAAAATAAATATATATATATATATATATATATATATATATATATATATATATATATATACAAATTTGAAAAAATTCATGGACATAGTTTGGCGTCTAAAAAACAACATATTTTTTTTTCGGCCCTGCTATTATCCTAGTTTTAATTTTATTGAATTTAAAAATTTTCGAACACCCATAAAAATTTGAATTTCGCGCCAAAAATTTTTGTAAAAAATATCCTGTTGAGGGCAATAAAAAAACCTACAAAATGAAGAAAAAAAAGAAGTCTCTACGATGATTAGAACTGAAGATATCGTCAAAAAACGAAAAAAGACGTTTTATTTTTTTTGAGGTTATGTGACGATAACAGTAGCTGCAAATTTTTTTGTGTGGGTACTTTTTCATGTAGGACAACCGCAGTTTCGACCTTCTTAATTGGCAAAAGCTTTTTTCAAACGTTACGTGTTGTAAACTTACATACATTTCTACACCTTTTGTTCTTAAAACCGCGATTTTTTACGTGTATAAAATTATTGTAATTATTTTATACTTTAAAGCCAATACCCGCGTGTTTTTTTCGATAAAAACACGACAATAATTCACGGAAATCTGTCATGGTCTCTTGGATTTTCACCCGCCACTGCACCTCAATGGCGAAACGAAAAAACTGATAACAAACCATAGCGAAAGAGTTTGGGTTATTCTTTTAAAAAAACTTGAAAGGGGGATAAGGAACTGAGTATCTGAAATAAGAGTAGTTATTTGTGTGGTGAAACATTGATTTTTTATTAAAAAAAATATTTTGATCAATGGAGAAAAGTAGTATTGTAATTATGGTTGATTTTCATAAGCAGGTTCTTCCAAGTATTAGGCAATCCCTGACTGTTTTCGCTACTATTTAATTTTTTGAGTCGATTTGCAATTTCGATGTACAGGTTTTGACATCTCGATAGCATTTTTGTTCCTGAGACCTTCATCTTATTCTATGTTGACTTTTGTAGATTTCCAGAAGGCATTCGACTCCGTCGAAATATGGGCAGTATTGCAATCTTTAGAAAACGCAAGAATCGATTCAAGTTATATAAAGATCATAAAGAACATATACGAAAATGCAACCATTCAAATAAAAGTAGACGACAAGACGAAAACGAACCCCATAAAACTACAAAGGGGAGTGAGACAAAGGGACACTATCTCGCCAAAACTGTTCACCCTAATCCTAGAGGACATTTTTAAGGAACTTAAATGGGACATCAAAGGCATAAACATCGACGGAATATACTTGAACCATCTCAGATTTGCTGATGACATAATTTTAATAGCAAGTAATCTCCAAGAATTGAACGAAATGCTACGACAGCTAAATGACTTATCCGCATTTGTAGGCCTTAAAATGAACTACAAAAAAACAAAAATAATAAGCCACGAACAGGCAAACATAACAATACAGAACCAGAGGATAGAAAACGTCGAACACTACGTATACTTGGGTCATGACATCAGACTAGGGAAATCAAACCAGGATGTTGAAATAAAAAGAAGAACACAGCTGACATGGGCCGCTTTCGGTAAACTTGTATACATCCTGAAAAATAATTCAATTCCCATAAATCTAAAAAGAAAAGTATACGACACCTCCTGGAATGGAAACCGAGGGAGACAACAAGAAGCACGGGAAGACCTAAAAAAAGATGGGTAGACGACATAAGGATAGTGGATGAGATTGGCGAAGAGTAGAGAAAGATGGAAGCAATTGAGAGAGACCTACATCCAGGAGTGGATGGACAGAGGTTGACACAGAGAGAGAGAGAGAGAGAGAGAGAGAGAGAGAAGAAATTGTTTTTTGCTAAACATCGTTTATATGTTGGTCTCTTTTGACGCTTATTTGACGGTTGGTTTAACCTACGTAACATGAGCTGCAGTCTCCGAATGAAATTTCGTACATTCCCTGGTTTTCTGGAGGGATTTTCTCTTTGGGATCCTTTACTTTACGGTCTGTGGTAAAAATGGGTTCAATGCTGTGTTTCTTGAGAATTTTTGCGATTTTGTCTGTGGTGGTAAGAAATTCCATGTGAAGAATGCAGATCATCTTACGAAGGTCAAAACAACCTTAAAATAAGCGCCAGAAGAGATAAACATATAAACGCTGTTAAACAAGAAAAAATCTTCTTCACTGGCTTAACACTTGTTAAACACAGGACATAAGATAAACCTGCCAAGAACAAAAATGCAATCGAGATGCGAAAACCTGTCCACAAGAGTGATAAGAGAATCCATTGAAATTGCAAAGAGGCCCAAGAACTTAAATAGTAGAGATAACAGTCAGCGATTGCCCAATACTTGGAAAAACCCGCTTACGAAACATCAAAAAATAGCAGGCAGTAGAGAAATGGATCATAACTTGGCAACACTACCCCAAACACTGGCAACATGGCTAATGACACGCATCAGGACTCGGAAACTGATTGGCCGCCGAAATGTCAGCTGCCCCCTACGTCCTGAGAAGGATATATATATATATATATATATATATATATATATATATATATATATATATATATACATATATATATATATATATATATATATATATATATATATATATATATATATCACTACATAGTATAAAACAAAGTCGCTTTCTCTGTCCCTATGTCCCTTTGTTTGCTTAAATCTTTAAAACTACGCACCGGATTTTGATGCGGTTTTTTTCAATAGATAGAGTGATTCAAGGGGAAGGTTTATATGTATAATAACATCCATTAAATAGTGGAGAAATACTGTTATTTTTGAGGTTTCTAATGTGATGTCGTTAATTATCATATTTTTTTCCGCTTACATTGCAAACGCAGGCTGAACCCTACGAGATTTATCAAAATAATGTACTAATTATTTGTACACATTGAAAAGGTCTACAGAAAACTCCGCGATGGTATATGTCTATCTCTCATGGATATCCCACAATAACATTTTTTTGTCATTTACTTTTTACGACAAATAATGGCAAATTTTGAAGCGATTTTAACCAATACAGCATTAATCCTTATCCAATTAAATAGCTTAAATATATTGTTGATTTAATATAGATCTATATGGTCCTTTACAGCACAAGATTTAAATGAATATTTTCGAAGATATTACAGATTTAAAATTGAGGGAAGTAGCGCTTGCGGCGGTACTGGCCGACCGGGGCTGCGGCAGCGTGCCTATAAATAGCGCGTCGGAGGCCGATGTAATAATTGTTGTAAAAATAAAATAAATAGTCACAGTTTTTCTGTAGTGTATTTAGTATCAGCATTGCACCCGTGCGAAGCCGGGGCGGGTCGCTAGTATATATATATATATATATATATATATATATATATATATATATATATATATATATATATATATATATATATAAATATATATATATATGGGATAATCCGCGTCAACTGGAGCAGATCTATGACAAAAATTAGAAGCACCAGACAAATCAAGACCAAGAACTCCTTTTGAAACTTAGAATGTCAACTTTCGAATGCTCAGTGCCCCTTTGAAAAACCAAATACGGCGGTTGCAAGATGGCGGCAGGAAGCACGAGAAAAATCGAGTGTCTAGCAAGAAAAGCTTGTAATAAAAAAAATTCGAAAACAATCGGATTGTTTTTGGCTCAGATTGTAGCTGATGGACGCCGCCCCTAAAATGCAGGTGTAGTAGGTTGACAAAATGCGACATGATAGATCCAATATGGCGGTCAAAAATAAAACATGGTGGCTGAATTTTTGAAAATCAACCGATTTGCACCAAATTTGGTATACAGGGGTTTTTGGAGTCGCTGATTACGACTCCGAGGTTGGATTTGCAAAATTCAAGATGGCGGATATAATTTGGAACACGTATTTTTTGAAAATCAACCGATTTGCACCAAATTTGGTATATGGGAGTTTTTAGGGTCACTAATTACGAATCTTGCAAAATTCTCAAGGTCAATATGGCGGATCTAAAATGGCGCAAGTTTGTTTTGAAAACCAACCAATTTGCACCAAATTTGGTATACGGGGATTTTGAGCGTTGGTGCTCACTAATCCTAGGTTAGCCTTGCCAATTTCAAGATGGCGGATTCAAAATGGTAAATTGAGGAAAGTGATTAAAATTTTTTGAGCCATTTGCTTTATGAAATCTTTGTGATCCCGAGCATTGAACTACTTCAAGCGCAACGAAGGTAAAACACTCCAAAATGTCCATCACTGCTCCAATACGATCTTGATTCTATTTTGTTATGTTGATTACTTTGGGAGTTTTATTTGATTGCATTCTTTCTCGTAAATCTTAAGATTTTCAGAACAAAAAATAATTCTCTTGCAAATTACAAGACATATATATATATATATATATATATATATATATATATATATATATATATATATATATATATATATATATATACAGGGTGGGCCTTAACTGTGTGAGTGGTTTCAATATGCAATAAAAAAACTATAAATCTTATTATTTTTTTATTTATATATTTAAAAAGTACAAGAAACTGAAATTTAAGTAACATCTAATTTTTGAAAATAATGTTATTTAAGTGACCGTCTCCACCTTCTTGACATTCTTGAAGTCGCACTCGCAGGTTTTGAAAAACACGTTGACAAGTTGCTCGGGAAATAGTGTTCATTTCTCGCACAATGTTTTGCTTTAACTCTTCAACTGTTGTTGGATTATTTGCATACACTCTTGATTTTAGGTATCCCCACAAAAAATAATCATTCGGAGACAGATCTGGACTCCTTGGGGGCCACTCAATGCCACCTCTTCGTGAGATGAGTTTTCTAGGAAACATTTCTTTCAGTAGGTCTATGGAGACTGTAGCAATGTGGGAAGTGGCTCCATCCTGCTGAAACCAGGTCCTAGAATTGTAACCTTGAAATTCTCGAAGAGCTGGGACCAAGAATTCTTGCAACACCTGACAATAATTCTCAGCTCTAACTGTCACAGCCACTCCTCGTTGATTTTCAAAAAAGTATGGCCCAATTATTCCACTGGCCGATATTGCAGCCCACACAACGACCTTAGGGCTATGAAGAGGTCTTTGATGCATCTTGCGAGGATTAGTCTCAGACCAAAACCGGCAATTTTGCTTATTAACATGACCGTTGACATGAAAGTTAGCCTCATCACTGAAGATTATGTTAGAAAAATTGTTAAAGCGATTAAGCATAACATTAGCGAAATTAAGTCGAAGATTAACATCATTAGGTTTCAACTCTTGTGTCAACTGAATTTTATAAGCTTTTAAATGTAGATCACGGTGCAAAATTCTGCGCAAAGTGGTCCTCTTAATGTTCAAGACTTGGCTTCTTTTACGAGTCGATTGCCGAGGATTTTCTCTGATTGATTCATGAACACGTTGAATAATCTCCGGCGTCCGTATTGACTTCGGGCGGCCCGCATTATTAATTCTTATTGTACACCCGGTTTTTTCAAACATTTTAACCCATTTGCGAATAGAATTTGCGCATGGTGCTTCTCTGATGTCACGTAAACTGAAGTGAGCGCGGTACATTCGCCTAGCAACAGTCACAGAATTATTGTTGGCATAATATGCGCGAATACCAAACCCACGCTGTGCTCCCGAGAACGCGTCCATGGTGACTAAAAATTCCACGAAATGGCGCGTCTAACGACACCCCCCGTGCCCCCGTACCCCTAACGGTTTTTGAATTATAGACAAAGCAAAACGCTCATGCAGTTAAGGCCCACCCTGTATATATATATATATATATATATATATATATATATATATATATATATATATATATATATATATATATATATATGTCTTTAGATCCATAGCATTTCTCTCATTTTCGAGAATTGCCCATTTTAAAACGAGATAGCAGTCATAAGTACCTATAGAATCGTCGGGCCTCTCACTACGTGTAACTTAGGGCGTAAAAAACGTGTCTTATAATTTTACGGCATCACTGAATCAGAGTGAATCAGCAAAAATGGTGGGAAAAGTCATACCGCAGCAAGAATGGGCGATTTTAGATAAGTCGTTTTTAATTTCCTGAAAAAAATCCGCGGAGAATGAAAACGGGACGTTTTAGAAAATTAATTTTGGTTCGGAGATCTTTTTTTCTTAATAAAAGCAGGCTCGGTTACTTAAATAAAACGCCTCTATTTCATAGAGCTTCTGTCATTTTAAATATGATTCACTATAATTCAAATTCAAAGGTCAACTCAATCTTACTATATTCGGCATTATTGACTAAAATGCGGTTGTGGGATTTCCATTGTCTTTATTTGTATTTATTTTTACGACGTTTCGATTAAATTGTATCTATAATCGTCATCAAGTATAAACTGAAAGTTTTGTCTTAAGATTTTGAGCTTATATAGGGCCTCCCTTCATTGAAGCACAGTTTCGCTTCACTGTACACAATTTAATGATTTGATGTTACAAAGTAGCGGTTGACAAAGATTAGGTATCTCAACACTCGGTTTACTGAACATTCCATTATTGTTTTCAATGTAAGCTGCTTCTATAAATTTTCTCTTTTTTTCATATTGGGTTCTATATATATATATATATATATATATATATATATATATATATATATATATATATATATATATATATATATATATATCGCCGCAGCTTCAAACTATTTTATAGGGTGTTGTTTATTCCAAGCGTGTTCTGCAACATCTAATCTCGACGTTTCCCTTTTTGTGTACGAGTTTTACGTTCCTTAATTCTAACTTCTAGTGGTCGTTTCGACAGGAACAGGAACTATCCCCCGAGAAATGTTAACATCAACATTCATATGTTTACCAAAGAAAGCAAATTCAAAAGAATGCAGTGGCTATCGAACAATCAGTCTTATGTCACATACTTTGAAAACCCTGTTAAAAATTGTACACGCTAGAATACATTCCAAATTGGAGCTGGATATTAGTGACACACAGTTCGGCTTCCGGAACGGGGTGGGTACAAGGGAAGCATTATTTGCTTTTAATGTGCTCACTCAAAGATGCTTGGATATCAATCAGGACCTCTATGTCTGCTTCATAGATTACAACAAAGCTCTTGATAGGGTCAAACATGACAAACTGATAGAGATTCTCAGAAGCAAAAATCTGGATGAAAGAGATTTAAGGTTGATATCAAATCTCTATTACAATCAGCAAGCGGCAGTAAAAATTGGACAGGAAATATCCGGAGATGTGAAAATACAAAGGGGAGTCAGACAAGGATGTATATTGTCACCTTTACTATTTAACGCTTATTCTGAAGAGGTCATATTAGAAAGTCTTGAATCTAAAACAGCAGTGATAAAAGTAAACGGAGTTTTAATCAACAGTATTAGGTATGCAGATGACACCGTAATAATAGCTGATAGTTTGAAAGACCTAGAAAAAGTAATGAACAAAATGTTAAGAGTTAGTGAAGAATATGGACTCTCGTGATAATTAGTAAAAACAACACCAATAATAATGAAACCCTAATGGTAGGAGGCCAGCATATAGAAAGAGTTAAGAAGTACACTTACTTGGGAACCCTAATAACAGAAAATAATGACTATACCGTCGAAATAAAAACCAGAATCGAGAAAGCATGTGCCAACTTTATTAGAATGAAAAAGGTTATCTGCAGCAAAGATCTAACGTTATCCCTAAAAATACGACTGACTAAATGTTACGTATACAGACTGACTAAATGTTACGTATACAGTGTTCTATATTATGGAATGAAAGCATGGACACTGAATCGAGAGACAATGAGAAGACTTAATTCTTTTGAAATGTGGACCTATAGAAGAATTCAGAGGATTTCGTGGGTGGATCGAGTTACGAACGCCGAGGTGTTGAGAAGAATGGGGAAAGAAATGGAAGTCGAGATAACAGTAAAACAGAGAAAACTGCAATATTTCAGACACATTATGCGGGGAGAAAAGTACAACATCTTACGACTCATAATCCAAGGCAAAATAAGTGGCAGAAGAGGCGTAGGACGACGACGAATTTCATGGCTAGAAAACCTAAGGGAATGGTTTGGATGCAGTTCAAAACAACTATTTAGAGCAACTGCCTCAAAAATTAAAATAGCTATTATGATTGCTAACCTCCGCAATGGAGAAGCACTTGAAGAAGAAGAAGTGATCGTTTGGTTTCTCCAGTATACATTTCACCACACTCATACGGAACTTTGTAAACACATTCATTATTATCGGTAGTTTTTGGTTAGGTTTTGGTTAAATGAGTGTATTTCCTGATTTATTTATTTTATTTATATTATAACTACTGGCAATTAGTCTTATTTTCTCCAAGGTTTCCTTAATATACGGAATTGTGAAGAAGGAATGTGTTTATTGCTGTCCAGTGATCGTTATTCTAAACTTATTTATAACATCGTCAATTAATTTTAAAGGATAACCATTCTGTTGTAAATCGGATTTAAAATTTGTTACCTCTTTTTCCAATGAATAGGCATTATTGCATATAGATACAGCGCGATTATAGAGATTGAGTATAATTCCCCGTTTTGTTGCAACAGAATGATTAGAACTATGATTAAGCTATTGTCCAGTATATGTTGGCTTTTTGTATACTGAAGTTTTAATAATTTCATTTGAACGGTTCACCATGATATTTAGGAAGGAAAATTGATCATTTACCTCTTAATGTAAGTCGAATGATGTTTAAATGTTTTAAGAAATCATAAAGATCTTGATCATTGCCCATCCATACGATGAAGGTATCATCGACATATCTCAACGAAACTTTCGGTTTTACTGTTGCCGTTTCTATGGCATGAATTTCGAACCGTTCTATATATATATATATATATATATATATATATATATATATATATATATATATATATATATATATTGGCGACAACTGGAGAGAGTGAAGAACCCATCGGAAGCCCGTCATCCTGAGCGTAGAATTTGTCCTTTACTTGACAGTAAGCACCACGCAGGCAACACTCCAAAAAGTCCATCACCCCGTCCAATATAATATCATTTAAAAGTCTAGTTTTGATGATATCTAGTGCTTCCCCTAATGGTACATTTGTATATAGACTCTCCACATCAAAACGTCGTAAAAATAAATAAAAGAAAGTCAATGCAAGTCCGACAACGACTTTTTAGTCAATCTTCAACATTGTCTACAACCTTCAAACAAACATTCGGTATTATATTTGAAAATTCAAAAAAAATAGATTAGCCGTCACATGATCCAGACTTAGATTCAACAGAACACACATGGGATCAGCTAAATTCCGTATAGAACAACGAACTCCCGTTTCCATTTCCAAGTACAATAGAAGACGCTCGTACATTCAAATCCTACTTGGTAGCACATTGAGAAGGCTGTTGGTATTAATCGAAGCTCTTTAAACCAATCCAGTACTTTAAAAAATTCTTACTTTGTTATTAAAAGAAAAAAATTTATCGATGTTAAATAAACCGATTTTTCTCAAGTTAAAACTTAATACACCCTAATAAAACGTTACAAAAATTCCCTTTGTATAACCTAATAACCATTTTTCCTAAATTATTAATTACGGACAGCTCGAATAAAGGCCTTTTTTCCGTTTCGACTAATGAAACTCAACGTGACTGGGCAGAAAAAACGAGAGTCAAAAATCAAAACTCCGCTATCATTAAAATCAATTTAAGAAGATTAGAACAACAATGGGGCTCTAGAACTGCTCAGTCAGCTTTTTAACTAATCCCACTGTTGCCAAATTATTCAGAAAATCTATTAATTATGGGAAATATTCAATGTTTTTGATGTGATTATATTGACATTAATTAGCTTCTTTTTTAATTCAATTCATAATAAATTATTTTTGTTTTCCTTAAGTTTAATTACAAATACCGCAAGGAAACTCCTCAGGCATTCTAGGAGCAGTGCATTTCTCAAAATGACGATAGATGTTGGTTTCGTATTGCAAAAAATGTTACTTTTGCACAAATTAAAAATGATTTACCATATTATGAAGAAACAAATTGTTTTCTAAACATTTTTTCGTTTATAAAATTTGGCAACGTTGTGTAATCTCCCCAAGCAGTTAGGTCGACCACTGTGGGCTATAATGAGTGGCATAACGGGCGTTAATCCCCGTATTTAACCGATTTCAATGTAGGAGAACGGTGGTAATTGTCTCGAGTGGTATATGTATAGCTTTAAAATGATATTACAACGTAAAGAAAGAATATGGCGCACATTTAATTATCCAAAATTGTCCATTATGTAAAAATTGATCCCCGAACTTTCCAGAAAGATTCAAATTTTAAACGGTACCGGATCAATCTGTATGAAATCACCTAGATAGAGTAAATTTTGTTGCTCAATATTATTGATTTTCCTAATTTTTTTTATTCATTTCTTCCCCAATATTAAGTGAAGATAAAACTATGGTAAGGTTAGGCTCATACTTTTCTTTGAGCGAGGGTGGGGTTGCTTTTTTTTCTGAAAACAAGTTTTGTGCAAATGTATCTAACTCTGTTAATTTTATAAATATCAAGACAAACTAAAAACCTAGATTATTAAAATGATATTTTAAGGTTAACAGGAAATATTTACAAAGATACACAGGAGAAAACTAGGGGGTTGAGACTTCGTGGTTGACTTGTTATCCCTAAATATTCCCACGTGGTTTTGCCAGATTGTGTACAGTTTCCTAGCTTATGAAAAAAGGAATATGGCAACGTCGCGTTCTGGTATATTACAAATTACTTTTTAAAATGATGTAATTAAAAAACTCATTTATTTTTGCTGAAAAAATCGTAACTCAAAAATCTTACGTATTAGGAAGTTTTTACCATCATTTTCACATTTAAAGACCAAAAATTAACCAAAGACTGCCTTTTACATTATAAAGGGTGTTTTTTATAGAGGTATAGAACTTTAAGTTGGCAACACTTTTTTAACTGGCGGCCATTTTGTCAGCTGTCAAGTGATTTATGTTTAGTTTGGTTTGGCATTTCAACATGAATAGACTGACGCCTGAACAACGCTTCCAAATTGTGCAAATTTATTTTGAAAATCATCGTTCTGTTCGAAATACGTATCGCGCACTACGTCCATTTTACGGTCAACATAATCGTCCATCAGAGCAATTAATTCGATTAACTATGGAACGTTTTCGCACCACGTTTACTCTAAATGATAATACGCATCCACAGAGACGTCGTACAGTGCGTACAGAAGAAATCATTGCTGCTGTAGAGCGTAGCGTAGAGGAAGACCCGAATCAGTCTATCCGCCATTGTGCACAGGAATTGGATATGTGTTCATTCACTTTATGGAAGATTTTGCGGAAACATCTTTGTTTGCGTGCTTACAAAATCCAACTCGTGCAAGAATTGAAGCCACACGATCACCTAGCAAGGCGTAGATTCGGTGAATGGGCCCAACACAAGATTGCCGTTGATACCGATTTTCATAAGTTAATTTTTGTTTGAATGGATACGTCAATAAACAAAACTGCAGTATTTGGAGTGATGATAATCCTCAAGTGTATGTTGAGACACCGTTACATCCAGAAAAACTGACTGTTTGATGTGCTTTATGGGCTGGTGGAATCATTGGTCTGTACTTCTTTAAAAACGATGCTGGTCAGAACGTTACAGTCAATGGTGACCGCTATAGAACCATGATTACTGACTTTTTCGTTCATCAATTGAACAACCATGATGTGCAGGAGCTGTGATTTCAACAAGACGGCGCAACATGTCACACAGTTCATGCCACAATTGATTTATTGAAGGAAACGTTTGGTAACCGCATAGTTTCACGTTTCGGACCCGTGAATTAGCCTCCAAGATCGTGCGACTTAACGCCGCTAGACTATTTTCTATGGGGATATGTGAAGTCGCTAGTCTACGCCGATAAGCTCGAAACGATTGATCACTTGGAGGACAACATTCGCCGCATTATTGCCGATATACGGCCATAAATGTTGGAAAACGTCATTGAAAATTGGACCTCCAGATTAGACTACGTCCGAGCCAGCCGTGGCGGTAATATGCCAGAAGTCATATTTAAATTATAATGCCAGAAGGTTATCTTTCGAATAAAGTAAATTTTTTTAAGGTTCACAGATCGTATGGAATGTATTTCTTGGATCCAAAAAATTTACAGGTAAAGTACAAGTATTAAAAAGTATCTTCTGTAAATTTGAGCCCTTAATATTCATTTGCCACGCCTTTATGCATTTTTGAAAAAAAAAAGTTTTTTTCATCCAAAATTAATTTTTTTGAGATCGCAAATGATACATCTAAATCCAATGCACGAATTAAAAAAATTTTACCTCCATCCGGTGAAAAGTTATCGCAATTTTTTTTGGTGCAAAAATTGGTTTTTGCAAATTTCTCGGCTTACGATTGAAAAATATTTTTTTTTAATGGATCCTCAAAATATAAACGAATACAAACAATTTCCATTAAAATTGAGCATTGTATCTTAATTAGGAAAGCAGAAAATTGAGGTTGAATTTTCAACCTTGACATCGAATTTCTCGGAAAATAAAAAACTCACAGTTTCCGGGTTTGACATACCTTTTTAGATGATAAATGTCTTTTTTTTAAAAAAAAACCGTTAATTTTCTCGAAAAAAAAAATATCTCGACAACTAGTAGCGCCACCTATAACTTATATCATATAAATCTATAGGTTTTTTAATTCTCTACAACTTTTGTTTGAAGTATTTTTCGATACAACTTTTACTTTTCGAGATAAACTCAAAAAACCGAAAATCGGTACCATTTTTGGTCCGCCATTTTTTTTGCACAGATGTTTCAGAGTTACCATCGAGATATGTTTTATAGGATGCCAAAATGAACACATTCCAGCAAAAAAAACCAATGTTACATTTTTGTTAACAAAACAGCTCCTTTTTGATCTAATTTCCATGGAGGAAAATATTTTTTAACCATAGTTTTATACTCGTCTAATATTGGGAGATAATCGGATGATTTCTAATGGATAGATCTTTTCTACCTAGACCCAGAAGCAATATTTTCTAGTTGATCAGAGTTATTTGATCCCTGGACTCACTTCCTTCTACTTCTTTATTTTTCATTTTTTTCATCGCTATCTCAGACCGCATTACAAAATAAAACAGTTCACAAAAACATTACCAACCGACACCACTCTCAATGACAGTTTACAACGCAATCAAAAATGCCGACATCGAAACGCATCAAATAAAACCTACATTTTATATCCTCCTGATCAAACAGATTTAAGCCCCCGTCAAATATTTATCTCGGTAACTTTTCCGAAAATTCATAATTCTTTCAAATGTCAGTGTCATAAAACGACCTTTTCTGTTTTTTCACATGTTCGTCATGGCTTCGATAACTCAACGGAGTGGTATAATTTGGACCGTTTAACCCAAAAGGCGGCAAAGTGAAAAATCAAATATTTAGAAAAGCGCTTAACCGATGTAAACAATACGTTCTTTCACTCTTTTTAAAGATGTTAAGTCTCTCTGTGAGATACGAGTGGATTGTGAGTGTTTATTTGTTATCGGAGGTATTTAAATTAAATTATAAACATCTTATCTGACTAGAGGGATTTATGGAGAGTGGAATGTATGGGGGATTTGGGAATTAATGTGATCTTATTTTAGATATATGTTAAGTAATTTTTTAGTGAACATATTAAATAATATTTAAAATTAGGACAGTGAGCCGGCAAAAAGTTGTGAGGTTGAATTTTATCGGCATAATAGTGTAATATATAGTGTGACCCATAAAGTCGTTCAAAATTTGACTTTGGTATCAATTTCTGCTTCGATCGAGATGAAAATTAATTAAAAAAATAGTAGTCACTTGATTAGCATTATCTGTCAAATTTTAATTTTTTTTCCAAAAAAAAAATTCAAAAGTGGAGTTATGTCTCAAAATATCGAAAAAAGTTATTAAAAAAAGTATTTTTAAATGCAATATTTAGTCTATATGCAAAATTTCAGTTGTATAAGGTAATTTAGATTTTTTTCCCCTTTTTCGTAAATTGGACCTTCTTCTTCTTCAAGTGCCATCTCCGTTTCGAAGTTTGGCTATCATCATAGCTATTCGGATCTTAGACACAGCTGCGCGAAACAGTTGATTGGAGTTACATCCAAACCACTCTCTTAAGTTTCGTAGCCATGACATTCTTCTTCTCCCGATACTCCGTTTTCCCACAATTTTTCCTTGAATTATATTTTGCAGGAGTTGGTATTTATTTCCACGCATGATGTGGCCAAAATACTGCAACTTTCGACTTTTGATGGATAGTAATAATTCTTTTTCTCTCTTCATCCTTCTAAGTACTTCTTCGTTTGTTATTTTATCGGTCCAGGGTATTTTCAATATTCTTCTGTAGATCCACAGTTCGAACGCTTCTATTTTATTGCAGCAGTATTTATTCATGGTCCATGTCTCCACACCATACAGAAGGATAGAGTGAATATAACACTCCACCAAACGTATTTTCAGTTCCAGGCTTAAGTCTTGGCTGGTTAATATATTTTTCATTTTCATAAAGGCGCTTCTCGCTTTTTGAATTCTTATTGTGATTTCTTTCGTGTAGTCATTTTTTTCGTTCACAGATGTTCCCAGATAGTTATATTTCTCAACTCTCTCAATTTGTTTGTTGTTTACTTGGAGATTGACATTATTGATGTTTTTCTTTGATACTATCATAAATTTAGTTTTCTCTATGTTGAGTGTTAGACCATATTCTTCGCTTATTACTACTAATTTCCTGAGTATTCTCTGTAAGTCGTTGAGATTTTCTGCAAGGATGATGGTATCATCTGCATATCTGATGTTATTGACTGGAATTCCATTCACCTTTATACCAGCCGTTTCGTTTTCAAGCGTCTTTTTAATTATATGTTCTGAGTATAGATTAAATAAAGTTGGTGATAAGATACAGCCTTGCCTGACACCTCTTTTTATGTTTACTTCCTCTGTTAATCTTCCTTCGGTTTGTATTGCCGCTTTTTGGTTATAATACAGATTGCTGATTATTCTTATGTCTCTGGAATCAATGTTTTTATCCTTAAGAAGTTGTACAAGTTGTTCGTGTCTCACTTTGTCGAATGCTTTATTGTAGTCGATAAAACATATATAGACCTCCTGGTTTACATCTAGACATCGTTGTGTCAGTATGTTGTATGCAAACAGAGCCTCTCTGGTTCCCAGGCCCCGTCTGAATCCAAATTGGGTGTTTCCGATGTCCTCTTCAAGTTTGGCGTACAATCTGTGATGTATAATTTTCAGGAAAAGCTTAAGAATATGGCTCATTAGACTTATTGTGCGATATTCATTGCAGTGTTTGGCGTTTGGTTTCTTTGGGATGGCTATAAAGATGGATGTGAGCCATTCCTGAGGTATTATGCCGGTTCTATAGATGCTATTGAAGAAGTCTACTAGGATATTTAAATATTTCTCATCTATGAGTTTTATAACGTCTATTGGGAGGTTATCTGGTCCGGGCGCTTTTCCATTTTTCATATTTTTCAAAGCATATTGAATTTCTGTCTTTGTTATATCCGGTCCTGTTTCATCTTTTTGGATTTCTATTTTGATTTCTTTTCGGTTGTCGTCGAATAGTTTTTCTATATAGTTCCTCCATAATTCAATCTTTCCCTCAGCATCACTTACAATTGAGTTATTCTCGTCCAACAGGTAAGGAGTTTCTTTCGTTTTTATTTTTCCCGTTAGCTCTTTCACTTTTCTATACAGATTGAATGTGTCGTGTTTTTCTTGTAGTTCTTCTATCTCTATGCACTTCTCTGTAAACCAATTTTCCTTAGCATCTCGAATTTTCTGTCTGATTTTGGTTTGGATTTCTTTGTATTTACCGGTGTCATTTTTATATTGTCTTCGAGTGTCCATGAGTTTCAGGATTTCTTCCGTCATCCAGTTCTTTGTTTCACATTTTACTTTCTTCAGATGTTTTAATGATGGTGTCATTGCAGCTTCTTTAATGGATGTCCATGTTTTATTTATACTTTCGGCGTTGTCCTCACATGGGTTCTCTATTCTATCCAGGTTTTCATTCATTTCTGTTCTCAGTCTTTCCCTTTTCTCACCGTTGTTCAGGTTCTTGACATCCATTTTCTCGGGGTTCTGTTTAGGTTTTAATTCTTTCTTCAGCCTTATTTTCATCTTAGCAACAATGGGGTTATGGCTCGATGCTACGTCTGCACCGGGATATGCCTTTATTGATTTGATACTATTTTTATATCTAGTGTTAATCATCAGGTAATCTATCTGATTTTTCACGATTTTGTCTTTGGTGTTTTGTGGTGATGTCCAGGTGTAAAGTCTTCGTTTTGGGAGTTTAAAGAACGTATTTGAAATTACCATGTTATTTTCTTGGCAAAATTGAATCAGGCGGTCTCCTCTGTCGTTGCGAGTACCGAGTCCATAGCTTCCTATACAGTCCCTTACCTTGCCTTGGCCCACCTTGGCATTCAGATCTCCCATTACAACTGTAACATCTCTGGGCTTTGTTTGTTTCAACATGATTTTAATTTCCTCATAGAAACGTTCCACCTCCTCGTCATCTTTGGCTGCTGTAGGTGCGTAGACCTGAATTATGTTGAGCTTTCCGTGTGTTGTTTTTAACTGTAATAGTATTACTCGCTCGGAATACAGTACGAAGTTAATGCAAGAATTAGCTATTTTCTTTCTAAGGATTATAGCCACACCATGTCTGTGTTGCCGGTCATCTTTTCCAGAGAAATAAATTTTGTGATTGTTTCCCAACTGTTGTTCTCCTGTACCTGGCCATCTTGTTTCACTTACTCCCAAGATGTCAACGTCCAATCTGTTTATCTCCTGAACGATATTATGGGTCTTTCCTGCTTCGTACATGGTGGTTACGTTCCATGTTGCTATTTTTATGTTCATTTCTGAAGTTCTTAGAGCACCACTTAATCTTGATGTGGTGTTTTCCATTTCACAGGGATTTCGCTTGATGACGACCTGAGAGGCCCTATGATCTATTTGTGGTATGCCTCCCCTGCCGGATCTTGTCTTCCGAAGTCCATGATCAGTAATTGAATCATTTGTCAAAGTTTGAGCCATGATAATTGAACTAGGGAACTATAATGGGGTGGTTTCCCGTTGCCTTCCCCATCGCTGTATAAACGCCGTTTTTGTGGATACCACTGCGCCGTTTGTTGTCCGTACTACAGCCAATTAGAATATCTTTTATTCCTTGCCTGGAGTCAGTTTTGAGTCAACCAGCTGCCGTTACTCAGTGCTAGTTTTGGTCCGCCCCGGGTATTTCATTTCCCCGGTACCACCCATATCTGGGAGGCTTCCCCCTATCCGCCACCTGGGGAGGCGCCCGATGGAGGACTAGCAACCCCACACGGGGTAAATTGGACCACTGTTGCAAAACAAAATTTTTATAAAAAAAATTGAAACGACTTCTAAAAGTGCGCTAAAAAGTGAAAAATAACTGTTTAAAGTCGGCGCGAAACTAATACCTGACAAAATGTGATTTGCATAATCAGACTAAAAATACTTTATTTGTAATTGCTTTCTAACCATTATTTGTACATATTAGTAATTATTTATTTCATTTACAAATAATTTAACGCCGACTTCAAAAAGTTCAATTTCATATAAATATTTATAGTTATTTTTCACTTTTTAGCGCACTTTTAGAAGTCGGTTCAATTTTTTTATAAAAATTTTATTTTTCTATTTTTAGTTTTAGAATTCATTATGGTATCCACAAATTATTTGAACTAAATATTAATCCAGATTAGTGTACCTCGCAATGACTCCAAGGTGGCAAAAAAGTACCCATTTTATCCAAAGTTGTAAATCACCCCAAAATGAACCACTAGCAATTCTTTGGTTCTCAGAATTTTCCAAATACCAGTAAAATTGTATCAAAGCAATATTTAATCTGTCATAGTAAATCCACTATCTCAAATTTCAAATTAATTTTAGGTTGGGAATATAGGCCTCAAAACCTTCTAATATCGATGTTTAAAGAACCTGAGAAGTAAATTCCTTAGCTCGATATATTTTATACTGCATATTGAGTTTGTGTACGCCTCAAGAATCCCATAATATCAATTTTCAGTATATAAAAAACCTGAGATGTAAATTTCTTAGTTCGATATATTTTATACTGCATATTGAGTTTGTATACGCCTCAAGAATCCCACAATATCAATTTTAGACAAAATCGGAATATATAAAATTTTCTGTCCCTCATATTGTATTTTATCAACCTAATAGTTGTAAAATATTAACTTCATATTCATAATACACAACTCCAAAAACCCTCTAATACCAAATCTGAAAAAATGTGAATAAGGTAAAATTTTCAACCCATCATATTGCATCCGCTATATTGAATTTCAAAAAAGTTATTTTCAGTCTTAATCTAATCTAGATCTAAACCTTTCAAAGCTCTCTAGTACCAATTTTGGATGAAATCCGGAAATTTTAAATTTCTAGACTTATATTCGCTATTTATATCTTCAAAAACGATTTAGTCCCACCTTTGAACAAAATCGAAAATTGAAAAATTTTTGTCCGCTATCTTGGATTTGCAATATTGATTCCTGAAAAAATACTTTAAATTCATAATTTACACCCTCAAGAACCCCCTATATCAGTTTGGGAGAAAATCGAGAAATGTAAAATTTTTAAGAATGAATCTGCCAAAATGAGTTTTTCAAAAAATATTTTAAATTCATAATTAACACTAACAAAAAAAACCCAATACTGATTTTAGACAAAATCGGGAGATGTAGAATCTTTAGTCAGCCATCTTGGATCCGCCATATTGAATTTTTTAAAATAATTTTAGATTAGTTATGTACGACCCTAAAAACTCCCTCGTACCAGTTTTGGAGAAAATCGAACAAAATTGTTTTTTTGTCCGCCATATTGGATCCGCCATATAGAATTTTTTAAAAATATTTTGGATCCATTATGTGCGACGCCGAAAACTCCCCCACACCAATTTTGGAGAAAATCAGACAAAATTAAAATTTTTGTCCGCCATATTGAATTTTTAAACAATAATTTTAGATTCGTTGTGTAAGACCCCAAAAATTCCCCCATACCAATTTTGGAGAAAATCGAACAAAATTAATTTTTTTGGCCGCCATATTGTCAGCGCCATCTTGGATATTACTGCACCAATTTCGTCCAAAAAAATATGGGACCACCGCAGCTACTTCCTGAACATAACGTAAAAAGTTTCATTCAAATCAGTGCCGCCATACCGGAGTAATCGGTGTACATACATTAAAAAAAAATACATAGTCGACGAATTGAGAACCTCCTTCTTTTAGAAGTCGGTTAAAAAAGGAATAAATTGAATATTTTTTTCATGTGAAAACATTTGAGAAATTTTCCGAAAATTACGCGTTGGTATCATACTTAGTGAACAGTCGTAAAGAGCATATTATCGTTTTTATTTTCAAAAAAATTGAAAAATTAAAAAAAAAAAAATTAAAAAAATGAAATTCCCGGAAAACATTTCGGAAATAATGAAGGTCATTCTGCATTTAAAAACAGGCATTTATTCTCTTTGAAGTTTTTCTTTATCTAGTTTAGTTAAGAATATAAAAAACATTGAAAAGAAGTCATTTTTTTCGTAAGAAGGGTCGTATTTTGGTCAAAAATGCACTTAGATCAAACTTTAAAAAAGTTATTTAAACCTCTTGGAAAACTCTAAAAAACTGTCTGACCAGAATTTTCTCACAAACTTTTCTACAAAAATGGCGCTCAATTTAATAAAGTCGAAAAAAAAAATATTTTTTTTTGATTATTTTATTCTTGATCAAAACCTTTAAAAAATTAAAAATCGACTTATACTTTATGTCATCTGCAAGTACTCCCAAAGAGCTTTTAAATGCTTTTTTCAGAATCGTCATGCGATGAATCTTTACTGAAATACAGAACTTTGAGTTCTACTTGCAAAAGTGATTGACGGCAGTATATATATATATATATATATATATATATATATATATATATATATATATATATATATATATATATATACATATATATATATATATATATATATATATATATATATATATATATATATACATATATATATATATATATATATATATATATATATATATATATATATATATATATATATATATATATATATATATATATGTTTTATACGGCTTTCACGGATTCGTCCGTGTGAGATGCATTAGCAGTGGTTATATCCACATGATGCTGTTGTAGTGCTGAAATCACATTCAGCATTCAGCGTACAACTATATGCAACTCCGTATGTAAGTGAAGTAAAATGCAAAACAGTGAATGCAAACTTTGCTCCATTATATCCTTTCTGTGTTAGAGGTTGCACTGTTAGAATAAACTGTAATAAAACACAATTCATCCTATTCCACCACCATCAAGATGGTGGCCTACCTGTACCACCATACCGAGAAGAAAGTCAAAACTTACCCTCCCCGCCACAGTGATACGGCAGAGATACATGTTTCGTCTCTCACTAGACTCATCAGGGTACCGACATGCACCTGGCTGTGCAAAGGACAGATCGGAAGGAAGCATGCAACACTGAACGCGGCTTCGCCGACCTCTCGTCGGATGGCTTATATATGTTTATACCACTGCTAATGCATCTCACACGGACGAATCCGTGAAAGCCGTATAAACATATATAAGCCATCCGACGAGAGGTCGGCGAAGCCGCGTTCAGTGTTGCATGCTTTCTTCCGATCTGTCCTTTGCACAGCCAGGTGCATGTCGGTACCCTGATGAGACTAGTGAGAGACGAAACATGTATCACTGTGGCGTTGAGGATAAGCTTTGACTTTCTTCTCGGTATGGTGGTACAGGTAGGCCACCATCTCGATGGTGGTGGAATTGGATGAATTGTGTTTTATTACAGTTTATTCTAACTGTGCAACCTCTAACACAGAAAGGATATGATGGAGCGAAGTTTGCATTCACTGTTTCGCATTTTACTTCATATATATATATATATATATATATATATATATATATATATATATATATATATATATATATATATGTATATATATATATATATATATATATATATATATATATATATATATATATATATATATATATATATAGCATTTTTTCGACTTTTCTCGGTAAAAAATCTATAAATGGTCTATTAAAAGTAAGATGATTTATTCAATACTTCCTATTATATAAATAAAAAATCAAAAAGTCATCTCTTTCTTTATTGTTTTTAATGTTTAAAAGAAATCCCAATGTTCAGTTGGGGTTGGATTTTTATGCTTTAGTCATATATAGACTACCCTTCAAATCATGGTGCAGGCAAATTAATCTTAATTTTTTTGGCATAAAGCATTTCTTTTTACTGTATTGATAGTCGTTTGATTTGTCTAATACACATTTCACCCCACTCACATGGAACTACTAAGACGCATTTTAAACAAATGTCATACTTTTCTGACAGCAAATTTAATAAACCCGTCGCGGTTTAGGAGTTTACCAAACATCCAACCAAAAACCATATTTTAATATTCCAGCGCCGGCCCATCTGTTTAGTCCGCAAATCTCCGGCTAACCAATTCGCGGTTGAAGTCGAAACTTTTCTCAAGTGTTCCCGCAGAATTACTCGTCACGTACCAGACAAGACTGTTTTAATTAAAATCTCGGATGGTCCTCGAATGATTAATTAGCGAACGAAGCCGATCTCTTAAGAAATTTAAATTTTACACGCGGAAAAATGACTTTTCTTTTGCCGAATTCAATTTTTTCGACGTCGGTGACTTAAAGACAAAGTATATCATTGTCTTTTCTTGGGTTTAGGTTCTTCATTTAACCAAAAATCCAAACGACGTTTCGCCCTTTATTTAAGGCATCTTCAAATTTTTTTTTTATTTATTGACCCTTCTCGAAATATTTGTTATATAACTAAAAACATTCATACACAAACATATTTACAATTTTAAAAAATAAACAAGCACTTTAAAAAACTATTTAAATTTCCAAAAAAGTATTTAATTTTACTAGTACATGCCTGGAAATTTTGTTTATTTATTAAGTGTGTTTTATTGTTTATATTTTAACAATGGACCAAAAAAAAATGAAAGAACGCATACATTAAAATTTTATATTTAAGAGGATATTCAATTTTTGATGTTTATTAACAGGATCGAATACTCAATATTTTTCTTTAAATTAGGCTGGTGTAAATGTGGCTCAAATTTCCTGGATCCGGTCTGTCGTTATCAGTATTTTTATCTTTTTTAATTTCTATCATTTCCTTAATCTACAATTTTTGATAATTCATATCTTTGTTTTTAATTATGGTTCTGTTATAATCGAAGGTATGTTTTTCATCCCGTGTATGTTTGTTTAACGCTGTTGAGGCGTTTTTCGTATATTTATGACCATTCAATCTGTTCTTTAGCACTGTTATAACAATACCATTACAAAAAACAAAGATATGAATTACCAAAAATTACAGATAAAAGAAATGATTGAAATTAAAAAAGATAAAAACACTGTTAACGACAGAACAGATATGGGAAATTTGAGCCACATTTACGCAAACCTAATTTAAACATTAAGTATTCGATCCAGTCAAATAAAAATCAAAAATTGAATATCCTCTTAAACATAAAACCAAACATATACCTTATTTGTTTTTTTTATGCATTGTAAAATATAAAAAATATTAAAAAAATAAAAAACATTTGCATTCCATGTATCCTCAGTAAACGATGTAAAATTGAAATTTTATTCAGAAACAAAACAGCAAAATGTCAGGGTGCGTACCGGTAAAATTAAGTATTTTTAAAAAATTTTAAAGTTTTAACTATTATTTAAGTGTCTTGTTTGTTTTTTGAAAATGTTGAATATGTTTTTTATGTGATGTAATTTAATTATATATTTTTAGGAGGCAAACATTTTGAAAATGCCTTGAATAAAGGGCGAAACGTCAAATAGTTTTATGTATTTATTAAATATCGAACCTAAACCCAAGAAAAGACAAAATAAAAGAAAAATGATATATATATATATATATATATATATATATATATATATATATATATATATATATATATATATATATATATATATATATATATATATATAATATCATGCTTTTTTAAAATGTGTTTTATTTTTTCTGACAGTTGACTAGTGTAAGGTAATGCTACATATTTTTGCTGTTTATGTTCTATGTTTCTTGTTAATAGGTTATTATAATATATATATGTTCGTTTATTAATTATTTCGGTGATAGTCTTTTCATTGAAATTATTATTTATTAGTGTATTTTTCACTTTTTGTAGTTTTCTTGGTCGGAATTCTGGAGACGTTAGAGAGATGTGACAATCAGACAGATCGATTATAATACTATTTTTTTGGGTTTTTGGAGTGATTTGAGAAACAGTTTAGATATCTACTTGACCAAGTTGGTTTGGTGTACCATTCAGTTAAAATTTTGTTTTTTCTGCGTATAGGTGTCATATCAAGAAAATTTATTTTATTATTACTTTCTGCTTCGGACGTGAATTGTAATGTTTTCGTTGAAACTGTTAAACTCTTGGAGAATTTAATTTCTTTTACCCAAACCAACTTGGTCAGGTAGATATCTAAACTGTTTCTCAAATCACTCAAAAAACCAAAAAAATAGTGTTATAATCGTGCCGTCTCTCTAACGTTTCCAGAATTCCGAACAAAAATACTGCAAAAAGTAAAAAAGACTAATAAATAATAATTTCAATGAAAAAACTATCACCAAAATAATTAATAAACGAACATATAAATTTTATAATAACACAATAACAAAAAACATAGAACATAAACAGCAAAAATATGTAGCATTACCTTACACTAGTGAGCTGTCAGAAAAAATGAAATACATTTTAAAAAAGCATGATGTTATCGTATGCCACAGGTCACATAATAAATTAAATACACTGTTCACAAATTTAAAAAGTAAAATTCCTCTCATGAATAAATCAAATGTAATATATTCGATCCCTTGCACAAATTGTCCCAAAAAATATATAGGCATGACAAGCCAATTACTAAAGAACAGATTGAATGACTATAAATATAAGAAAAACACCTCAACAGCGTTAAACAAGCACACACAGGACGAAAAACATACTTTTGATTATAACAGTACCAAAATTAAAAAGAAAGATATGAATTACCAAAAATTACAGATAAAGGAAATGATTGAAATTAAAAAAGATAAAAACACTGTTAACGACAGAACAGATATGGGAAATTTGAGCCACATTTACGCAAGCCTAATTTTAACAAAAATATTAAGTATTCGATCCTGTCAAATAAGAATCAAAAATTGAATATCCTCTTAAACATAAAAGTAAACGTATACCTTATTTTGTTTTTTTTTTTGTGCATTGTAAAATATAAAACATAGAACACTCGCATCTTCTGTATCCTAAGTACCTAAATAGACGATATATAAATTTTATTTATATTATATATATATATATATATATATATATATATATATATATATATATATATATATTTACGGCATTATATTTTAACGCCGGATCCCCTGTTCTCCATAGTTCGGTCCGCTTAAAATAGCTTAAAATTTAACAGAGTGCATCTATCTTTTGATATCGAGTGGCACTTTTGACAACTCAATATAACAGATTGAAGACAGCGGATGTAATAACTGCACAGCTACAACAATTTCCTTATTTTTCCATTTCCGCATTCTAAGTCAATCAACATTCTTTAAAAATGATCACCAAGAAACTTTCCAGGTCGCAGATCAAGAAGTTAACCTCAAAACAGCACAATTCAAGATGGCAAATCTAATATGGCGATCAAATTCCCTTAATTCAAAGTATTATTCATTTAAAATTCTTAGAACAGCTCACAAGCATTAGTTGTGTTGTGTTTCGAGTTGCTGACTACGAAACTAAGCCTAATAAAGTCAAATTTGAGATGGCCGATCCAATATGGCCGTTGAATATCTCATATTTACATTGAAAACCTTCAGAACTCCTTAAAATGGTTACTAGGAGATTTTATGGGTCGCTGATCACAAGTATGACCTTATGCATCCATCAATCATCAAAAAACTATACGTAGCAAAATCAAAAATAATTTTTTTGCTGAGATTTTTGTAATTTATGCTTCCATTTTTACCAAAGTCACCACCGACATCAAAAGCATCCAATTTTACACATCTCAAATGATTTTTTAGAGTGTAGACTGATTAATTAAAGAAAGAAGCCGATCTCTTATAAATTTTAAATTATAACTCTGTCCGGCTTTACCGCAAAAATTATTTCGTAACTGTAGAAGGAAAATCGGAGATTTCTGGGGGTTAAATTCAATTAGCGACGATGAACGAGCGAAGGGTGGTAATTGGGTACGTTCAGAAAGAAAGGATAACTCTAATATTAAGAAGTTTTTTTTTTGTTTAGATAAAATTAAATATCAATGAATGATTTCTATACTTTTTCTTACATCAGAAGAACCATAGTCTATATGCCCACTTGGCTTGGCGTTTGTCAAAGATTTCCGTGGCCTTTAATTCTAGTCGGAAAAATACAGGCAGTCCTCGACTCACGTCGTTTCGATTTACGTCGTTTCGACTTACGTCGAACAATGTTTTGACACTATTCCTCAAGTATACGTCAATTGTTTCAATTTCCGGCATAGGAGAATTCACTTGTCGCGAGGCCAACGTCTGTGGGCGGGCAGGGCGCGGGGGCGGCGAGCGGGGATTACCCCGCACCTGCCGCTGACGAATTTCTCTAGTTAGTTTATGGACAACGGACAATCGAGACGTAATACATTCATTTTTTTTTGCATCTTTGACAGTTTCTTAATACATATTTAAGTAAATTTAAATCTTACTATGCCACCTAAACAAGACAGTAATAGCAAAGTGAAGAAGAGAGTAAGAAAGACAATTACAATGGAGGTTAAATCTAAGATTTTAAAATTCAAAGATCGCGGTTGTTCGACTTCATCTATTGGACGGGAACTTAATTTATCACGCACGACTGTACAGGGTGAGTCAACGATTGGATGAAGTAGGTTTGTGCCTTTTCGGTGAAATTTACAAAGAAACTATATTTATTGTTTGATACAGTTTATTTTTACGCAGATTTTAAAAATATTTAGGACTCTTCAGGGTGAGCCAAAAAACTAGGACAGCATAAAGTTGTATTTTTTTAAATAGAATACCCTATATACGAATCGTATTTTCGATTTAGCTTATACTTTTAAATCTTTTTTATTAAGGGTTTACTATAACAAAACTTTATAGTTTCTGAGATAATTAAGTTTAAAGAAAAAAAGTCACATTTTCAAGCATCAATTCAATCCTAAATAACGTTTTCAATTTTGTGACAAATATATTCAAATTTGGAATTTAGCAAGGCCAAGGACAAGTTAATATAATTTTTACCTAATATTTGCAATAAAAGCTACAGGGTGTTGAACACATCGGCTCAAATTTGAACAAGTTTAAATGAATAAATATCTTTTTTTTAAATGGTACACCCTGTATATTTCATGTTATTTAATAGAGTAATAAAAACCCTAAAAGTTTTGTTCAATATATCCTATACCTATTTATAATAGTTTTTGAGATATTTCAGTTTTTCTTATTTTCCATACTTTTTTATAGAAATAGTCTTCATTATCATAGTAGCCATATAAAATAATAAAAAGAAACTACAGAAACAAACAGAATGTGGTTAAATATGATGAAATACATTATTACAACGGCAATAGTTTAATTAAACATAATGTGAAAAAATTAACACAACAATAACGACAAGGCAAATACATATTTATTTTTATACTAAATTGAAACAAAAAAATTACCTATTAAATACTGAGATTAATTATTTCTTTTTAATAAGTGTTCGAATAAACGACCCTCTTGTGCAATGCACAAATTTAGTCTTTTTTGCAGATTTTCTCGGACTCTGGACAAAATTAGTGGCGTTATTGTTCTACAGGTATCCCTAATCCTGTTTCGCATATCTTCCACTGTTGTTGGTGGATTAACATACACCTTATTTTTAATATAACCCCATAGGAAGAAATCTAATGGGGGATGTCGCAAGACCTTGGTGGCCACTCAATGAAACCCCCACGTCCAATCCATTTTTGCGAATATCGTTAGTCCAAAAACGCACGAACTTCACGATGCTAATGCGGAGGCGCACCATCGTGCTGGAACCACATACTGTCGAGCTAATCCCTATCGAGACCTTGAAGCAGTTGGGGTAGTTCTTTTTGTAGAAAGTTCAGGTAATTATGGCCATTTAGTGGTTCATTAAAAAAGTGGGGTCCAATAATTCGATTATAATGAATACCACACCAAACATTTAATGACCAGTGGTTTTGATGTTGCACCTCTCTAATCCAAAATGGGTTTTCTGTGGCATAATAATGCATGTTGCGTCTATTTACGGCACCGTTACTTCTAAAAGTAGCTTCATCACTAAACATTACCTTGCATAATAAATTTGGATTTAATTGAATCTCCGCATTTATTGTACGACAAAAGTTTACACGACTTTCAAAATCCTGTCCATGCAATTCTTGGTGTAATTCCATGTGATATGGATGATACCTATATTTTTTGGTAGTACGATTAGCGGTGGATTGTGATGTTTCACATAATGCTGCTAACTGACGGCTACCAAGGATTTTCCTGAACATTTAACAATACTTGTAGTTCTTTTTCTTCATTAGTTACTGGTTTGTTGACCACTTTACGTTTTGGATAATCAACAGTACCAGAAGAATCAAATCTTTGCATTAAGTTTTGAAAAGTATGGGTATTAGGCTGGCGTCGATCAGGATACTTCATTTTGTAAATTCTTTGAGCAAGAAGGCAATTTTTTTGAGCCTCTCCTATTGTATAAATCATATCTATTAACTCATTCTTTGGAAAATTCATTTTACAATATAAGATGAATGCAAAAAAAACTAAACTACACTACATAAAAACCGAAAGAAGCGATTGCGGTTATAAATTTGACACACAGAAAAATGTTCTTTTACATTGTTTTTGCCATGGCTACTATGATAATGAAGACTATTTCTGTAAAAAAGTATGGAAAATAAGAAAAACTGAAATATCTCAAAAACTATTATAAATAGGTATAGGATATATTGAACAAAACTTTTAGGGTTTTTATTACTCTATTAAATAACATGAAAATATACAGGGTGTACCGTTAAAAAGAAAGATATTTATTCATTTAAACTTGTTCAAATTTGAGCCGATGTGTTCAACACCCTGTAGCTTTTATTGCAAATATTAGGTAAAAATTATGTTAACTTGTCCTTGGCCTTGCTAAATTCCAAATTTGAATATATTTGTCACAAAATTGAAAACGTTATTTAGGATTGAATTGATGCTTGAAAATGTGACTTTTTTTTTTAAACTTAATTATCTCAGAAACTATAAAGTTTTGTTATAGTAAACCCTTAATAAAAAAGATTTAAAATTATAAGCTAAATCAAAAATACGATTCGTATATAGGGTATTCTATTTAAAAAAATACAACTTTATGCTGTCCTAGTTTTTTGGCTCGCCCTGTAGAGTCCTAAATATTTTTAAAATCTGCGTAAAAATAAACTGTATCAAACAATAAATATAGTTTCTTTGTTAATTTCACCGAAAAGGCACAAACCTACTTCATCCAATCGTTGACTCACCCTGTACATAAAGAAAATGTACCTCTACGTCCATTCGTCAGCTCAATAGACTCATCAATCTAAAAAAATAGGTAAATATCTGGTCAAACTTTTACATCTCTATACAGGAAATACCGAATCCTTTGTTAAAATCTTTGAACACTTTGTCCAAAGATTAAAAACCATGCAATTAGAGCCCTGAGACATATTGGTTAGTTGTGACGTAGAAACTCTATAAAAAAATTTTCCTATAATTGATTCAGTTTCCATAATATCGGACATATTTCGAAATAACAGCATGGACCCCACTTTACTAGAATTAATTAAAGCATATCTGATTTCCACTTATTTTACTTTTCAAGGAACTTTTTACGAGCAGACTTCTGGAGCGGTCATGGGATCTCCGATATCACTTGTGGTAGCTCACATCTTCATGGAAGCTTTTGAAGAAAACATCTTGTTTTTTGCTTCTCTAAAACCTAAAGTTTGGTGCAGATACGTAGATGATACGTTCGTAGCTTGGCCGCATGGCGTAGATAACCTCCATAATTTCCTGGATCATCTAAATCAACAACACCCTAGCATAAAATTCACTGTGGAAACTGAATCAAATGGTGCTTTTACCTTTCTTGATGTACTAGTGCAAAAGAGAGAGAAGGACAAATTAAATATAGATGGAATACAGAAAACCAACACATACAAATCGATATCTTAATGCAACGTCACACCATTATCCTTCTCAGAAACATTCCGTCATAATCTCATTTGTACATAGAGCACTTTCAAGAAGTGATAAACAATCACTGAAATCAGAAACAGAAAAACTGACTAATGCTCTGAGAGGCAACTGATATTGCGCTGAAGATATAAGACGTTCTATTAATAAATATAATAACCCAACTCCCAAATGTCATAAATGTACTTCCTATGGACAGTGTTGTCTTACCTTACATACACGGAACCACCGATAAGATTGCTAGATTTCTCCAAAAATCAAACATTAAAACAATTTTCAACACATGTAAGGAACTTGGACAATGTTTGAAGTCTCAAAAGGACGCAATTCCATTTCAAATAGAGAGCGTTTAAACGATATCTTGCTCTTGTGGTAAAGTGTATGTAGGTGAAACAGGATGGTCTATATCCACATGAAAGATGTATTAAAAAGAAACAAATTGTACAATCTGCAGTAGCTGAATACCAGCTGAAGTCACACTTTTAATGAAAAAGTAACTAAGGTGCTAGCATCCGTGCCTGGTTTCTTTAAACGTAGAATTAGAGAATTAATAGAAATCACACGTGAAAATCGATTATAACGCTGGATAATGGTTCTTTGAGCACCAGACAGGTATAAATACCGGGCTGTTGCTCCTAGATGGTCATTTAGTGTTCTAATCTCGTAGAATAAAGTTCCCTGAAGATGCCTCGTGCAATCTCATGCGAAACTGATAATAATTACAGTTTGACACGGTCTAAACCCAAGAACCATGTATAATTTCACAAAGTCAAAAACAAGAAAAAACATAAACTGTTTACCCGAAAGGTGAGAGAGAGAGAGAGAGTGAGAATAACTAGAATAAACAGTTTCTTTAAAATTATAAATTAGTTGTGTAATATGCAACTGATATTTCTTCGGATACTAAATATTCAATCAGCTGTCTGTTCACAGATCTCACATGCAGTAAACTGTCTTCAAAATAAAGTAACGTTTGAAATTATAAGGTATTTTAACGGAGAACCATCCATTTTTATGCTTCTTTTTGAACCTGTGTTGTCTCTAAAATGGTCCATCTACCTTTTCTGAGGTTATTTCACATTTATCTTTGTTTATATTGAAATCAATTTTAGTTTATATAGTCGCGTGTCTAGCTCATTACCATTTCTTCTTTGCTACTTTCTTAATGTAACTTTTAATGGTTTATTAACGGCAATAAATCATACAAATTCCATTTTATATAATACGTCAAATAAGAATAAAAAATCTAAAACAAAACAATCACAAAATATCACAAGTCACATCAGTAATAAAAGAATAACAATTAACTAAAACAATAATACTGTCACTACAGTCTATTATGTATAAAATTCAATTATTTAAAAATTCTTTAATACAATCCTTAAATGAGTTCAGAGAGAATATAAATGGGTCAACATTCCTAGGCAGTGAATTCATTTCCCTACTCATTCTGGACATTGGTGTGTTAAACGCATAGTTTGTCCTATGGTATGGTTCATTAAAAAGACTATGGACCCGAAGCACCCTCTGAAGTACAGAGAATCCAACAGTCCCCAACAATTCAGGAGCATCAACCATAGAGTTTATGATCTTATAAAATAATATTAGGTCAAGATAGATGCATCTATTATATAATGATAACAAGCTCATATAATCCCGTATTAGACTGAATGGCACATCTTGCTTAAAAGCAACAAATTTCAAGAAACGGACCTGTACCTTCTCAATTTTATTTCTGTATATTTCATAGTTTGGTGCCCAGACTGGAGATGCATACTCCAAGACAGATCGAACCATTGAGCAGTATACAGATTTAAAACACTGCACACTGCTGAAATCAGCTAATGTGCGTTTAATAAAGCCAACAAACCTCAAACCACGGCTCGAAATACTATTAACGTGCAGGTCAAAAGAAAGACCCTCATCAAATATCACCCCAAGATCCTTTATATGATCTGAGCGAATCAGCATTGTATTGTGGAATGTGTAATTATAAACTATACTATCTTTTTTCTTTGAGAAAGTAATGACAGAACATTTTGTTAAATTAAGTTGCATGAAATTGCGGTCACACCACTTAGTAAAACTATCCAGGTCACCCTGCAAGGCCACACAGTCCTCTATCTCTCCAACAACCTTAAATATCTTTAAGTCGTCAGCATATAAAAGACATCTGCTTGAGATTATAGAATCCTCTATGTCATTCACGAAACAATTAAAAAGAAGGGGTGCCAAATGTGCACCCTGTGGGACTCCAGAATTGACAGGTATATCAGCAGATTCAACGCCATCAATCTTCACCATCTGTGTTAGATTGGAAAGATAACTTTCAAACCACTTAAGAAAAACTCCGTGGATACCCATACTACTTAGCTTCATCAAGAGAAGCTGATGATCTACCTTGTCAAAGGCCTTGGAGAAGTCAGTGTAAATAGCATCCACCTGACAACGCCTCTCCAACGCCTCCAACAAGACCTGCTCATAAGCCAAAAGATTAGTGACTGCAGTGATTTTTCCTTATTTCTTTATTTGTTAGGTAGTTTTTGAGCGATACTGTTCCTTTCTGTGATGTTTTGAACATATTCGAGTAATTGTTATGGTATTTTCACTTTTAGATTTAGGATATATTGCTCCTGAATAAGAACTAGATAAATTAGATTTTTATAGAACGAATAATTTATTTTCATACTGTCTCACGTAGTTACAAAAAAAATTATTGATAAAAGGGTAAAGAAAGATAAACAAGTCTGAATTTTTCTGCAAACTTGTTACACAATAACCATTTTACGACAAGAAATTCAAAATCCCATTCTAAACATGTTGAGTGTGTCTTTGGCATCTATAAGGCACGTACATTTATTTACCTATATAATGTAGCAAGTAAAATGTACGGGAAAATTCGTTTTTACAGATAAAGCTCTATTTACAATATTTCTCTCAAGAGGTAATAATTTTGTTTCACTTACAAAGTGGAGTATCAAGTTTTTTGCATTTATTGTACGACTGTAGCAATTACTACGTGGTTCAAAAAAGTATTAAAGCATTTTCAAGAAAAATTTTAACACGTAAAAGTCTTTCAGTATTGGCAAACGACTAACTGTTTGGTGCTTATTTGTCATTGGTGTCTTCTTTACAATATAACATCTACAAAAATATAATAAAAGTACAGAAAATGTTGTATATTCTACTCTATTTCTTTGAGGGAGGGGGGCGATATTACAAGAGCGAAGAAAAAATCAAAATCACGGGAAAGACAGTTGACATAATGAGATCAATGCTCGGAGAGAGGAGGGGATATCAGTGAGCTTCACGTTCTAATGTAGTACACAGGAGAGTATTTTTTTCTAAATTCGAAACTCCGAGAGGAGGCTATCTCCCCTACCGCCTCGTCCCTTTGGATCCGCGCGTGTAAGTTATCGATAATTTATATATTTTTCTCGTACGATTCCTTTAACATTCTTAGTTTTGACATTATCATTACGTCATATATTTATCTGTTTAATTCATTTAATGTGTCTCCGTTCGTTGGTCTCATGTTCTCTTTCCTTAGATTTATACGTAATTTTTTCATACTCTGTCTTCTTTTCCATTTACATATATTTATGCTAAATCGCTTCCTGTAGAAAGGGCCTTAAAAACACATTATATAGGCATAGAGTAATCTTATGTTTTATGGGATTTCACAAAATAGGTATAGGTTTGAGATTATGCGTAGTCTTGTACCATATAAGTTTTATGTAAATTGAGTTTGAACACAGTAACATTAAAATAATCATAAACTTGTTGATGCAAAGTTAACGCGATTTTTAAAATAATAGAAAATTCTTTGGGTTATGTATATATATATATATATATATATATATATATATATATATATATATATATATATATATATATAAATGTACATATGTGGGACAAACCACTTCACTGTGTAGAACACTATATTGGAAAAGAACCTAAGAAATCGTTATAATCTTTCTATTACTATAATTTGCATCCCAACCTCGTTTTTTGCGAGTTCTCGAGTCTGAAGTCAGAAACTAAAAATTTTCAAATGCAAGATGACGAATCAAATAAGGTAAACACATTTTTGCTTAAATTTTTGGACTGCCATATTTTATTTGCCATGTTGGATTTGAAAATTTTTAGTTTCTGACTTTTAATCAGCGACCCCGAAAATCTTTAGGAAACAAACATGACACGAAAATTATGAAAATAAAAAAATTTAAGTGAAAATGATCCGCCATCTTGGATTTGAAAATTTTTTATTTTAATTTCGGATTTGTAATCCGGCAACCCAAAAACCCCCGAGTAACGAACGATATGGTAATAAACGAATGTAAGCCAAAATGGGTTTGCCATATTTGCCTCGCCATTTTGGATTTGAAATTTTTCGATTTCTGATTTGTGATCGGCGACTCCAAAAACCCTCTAATAACAAACGATAGGGTAATAAAAAAATTTACGTAAAAATGAATCTGCCATATTTAATCCGCCATATTGGATTTGAGAATTTTCAATTTCTGACTTCAAATCCATGATCAGCGACCCCGAAAACCCTCAAGAAATATGGTTGGCACGAAAAATATACTAACAAAAAATTTATAATGATTTCTCACGTTTTTTGCTAATATGGCACCCCACATGGCCGCCATTTTTGATCTGGTCCATATGCTAAATTGTATTCCAAAGTGCATGTCCGAACGTTGTTATATATATATATATATATATATATATATATATATATATATATATATATATATATATATATATATACAGGGTGTCCAAGATAAGGATCCTAACCATGGGGATCTCGGAAACAGTTGGAGATACGAGGTCGGTTAAATTAGAGAAAAGTTGCGCAATTTAGTGCTAAATTAAACGCAATTTAAAAATTCAAAATACTTCCGGAGATTTCCGGAAAAAACCGAATTTTGGCAAAATCGTTTTTAATTTTTGTAGGCTTTATTTAAAGAGATATCAAAAAATAAAAGGTAGATTCTTCTTGCCACTTTTTATTTTTTATAATTTGGTCTAAACAAAATTTAAATCCGACGTTTCGTTTCTGAGATACCATCATGAACTTTCATTTTTTATATGGAACAAAAAAAAGTGTCCCATGTATTTGATAGCATTTTTTATTACAAATTCAACGGTGTATCACACTTGCATATCAAGTGTGTAGTTCATTGGCTTTTATAAAACTGATATACCTTTCTCTCTCGCTCTCATGGAGCTCTTATGGAAAGTACTTGAACTACGTATTCGATATGCAAGGGTGATACATCGTTGAATTTGTAATAAAAAATGCTATCAAATACATGGGATACTTTTTTTTGTTCCATATAAAAAATGAAAGTTCATGATGGTATTTCAGAAACGAAACGTCGGATTTAAATTTTGTTTAGACCAAATTATAAAAAATAAAAAGTGGCAATGAGAATCTACCTTTTATTTTCGGATATCTCTTTAAATAAAGCCTGCAAAAATTAAAAACGATTTTGCCAAATTTCGTTTTTTTCCGGAAATCTCCGGAACTGTTTGAAATTTTTAAATTTTTTTAACTGCGTTTAATTTAGCACTAAATTGCGCAACTTTTCTCTAATTTAACCGACCTCGTATCTCCAACTGTTTCCGAAATCCCCATGCTTAGGATCCTTATCTTGGACACCCTGTATATATATATATATATATATATATATATATATATATATATATATATATATATATATATATATATATATATATATATATATGTATAACTTGGTTCTTTGGTGTTTTTTAGAATGAGAATTTAGAGCAGCCGTTTCTGAGATAATTAAATTTAAATAGTTTATTGCGTACTGAGACCTAATCTCACTTTATCCTGGCTTGAGAATGATCCACAAATCCAAGGAATTTGGAGCGTTTTTAAGGGCCAAAATGCTTACAAAAATAAAAATTTATATAGCGTCGAGCTTCATCGGTTACAAAAGTGTATTGACAACCGATTCAATCTAGTAAACCTTTATAATTTAATTTTATAATTGATCATTTGTTTTCTAAATTCTTTGCTATATAACGCATGTGGGTCAACTAAGATGTAAGTAATTTCTCCGCTTTTTCTCGCCCAATGACGAATCTCCCATCCAAACTACAACTTAGTTTATAACTATCCTAGAAAGAGTTAAAGGTCCATTCTAAAAGACATATTTCACGATTAAGCTGCGAGACCCCAGAGAAAACACTTCGGGCTAGTTTGTCTTCCGCTAAAAGCCAAACCTTGTCGGGACGTGTTTTAAGACATGTTGTTATTTTGGAAAGAACAAATGAGCCCGTTGAGAGGACCGATTTTTTTTTATTTCGGTACTCTGGATAATTCCGAAGTTGGTATGGGCGAAAGTTTCGGCTGCTTTTCGGTGACAAGGTAAATGAATGAAATTATAGTAGTCGCGGTTGTTGTGGTGAAATGTTTGCGTTCGAATCGCGAGTAGCAGTTATATTTTAGCATGGGCGTACTTCGTGATTTTATTTAAGGGTTTTTATTCACGAAAATTTGTAATTTGGTTTTCAATTTCATAAATTGAAGGCATTTTCAAAATTTTTTGTTTTCTTAAAAAACAAACAAACACTTTAAAATACCATTCAAATTTTTAAAAAGTATTTAATTTTAACAGTGCACACCTTGACATTTTGTTTATTTATTAATAATGAAATACGAATTTTTGATGTTTAATAACAGGACAGATCGGAAGGAAGTATGCAACACTAAACGCAGCTTCGCCGACTTCCCGCTGGGGGGCGTATATATGTCTATACGGCTTTCACGGATTCCTGCGTGTGAGATGCAATAGCAGTGGTCATACCCACACCATGCCGTTGTAGTACTGAAATCCGATCCGATCTGTCCTTTACACAGACAGGTGCATGTCGGTACCCTGATGAGTCTAATAAGAGACGAAACATGTACCTCTGCCGTATCACTGTAGCTGGGAAGGTAAGTTTTTACTTTCTTCTCGGTGGGGTGGTATAGGTAGGCCACCATCTCGATGGTGGTGGAATAGGATGGATTGTGTTTTTTAGCATTTCATCCAAACTGTGCAACCTCTAACACGGAAAGGCTATGATGGAGCGAAGTTTGCATACACTGTTCCCATTTTACTTCTTTTACATACGGAGATGCATATAGTTGTATGTTTGCTGAATGCGATTTCAGTACTACAACGGCATAGTGTGGGTATAACCACTGCTATTGCATCTCACACGGATGAATCCGTGAAAGCCGCATAAACATATATATATATATATATATATATATATATATATATATATATATATATATATATATATATATACATTATCAAATAGAGTACCCTGCAATGGACTATGAAGAAAAAAAGGTTGAGGTGTCTGTGACCAGACAACAGAAATAATAAAGGAAGACAACTGTAAATATACTATAACTATGGGAAATCTAAACATAATATTAGGAAAAAGGAAAGAAAATAGTGCAGGGAAAATAAAGCCTTATGGCCTAAGCGAAAGAAATGACATAGTATGTACTACCTAGGGCAAAATAATCTGTATACACTTAATACGTTCATCAATAAAAACCCGAAAAAGAAATGGGCGTAAATGCCACCAAATGAGAAAATAAAGAATGAAGTTTACTACATTATTTCCTCACGCAGGTATACAATAAAAATGTGTCCGTAATTAATGAATTCTCAACTGAAAGTGACCTTAGATTCATCAGAGATCATACCAAGACAAATACAAGAATGGAAAGAACATAAAAGGTAAAGAAAAAGACAATAAAAATTGGAATAAAACAAAAATCAATACCAACACAGTATTTCCAAAAACCTACTAAACAGAAACATCATGGAAAATGTGTCAATAATACCATCACAAAAACAATAACAGTGACAGGTAAAAAAGTTGCCAAAAAAGAAAACCTAAGACTTGGATAACAGCTGCCACAAGAAAAATGTTTGAACTGAGATGAGAGATGCCAGGAAAAACAAACTCGATACTGTAGAATTCGCAAAGATAAATAAACTAATATGAAACAAATTTGAAGAAGATAACAGCATACAAACAAAGATTATAGAATTTATTGAGAAAAATAGAGGTCTAAATTGCTTAAGAAACGGTAAGGTCGATCACAAGTAATGGGCTTTGAGAAAGGGAAAACAGAGATGAAAGGTAAAAAAGAAATAATTTATACCATAGAACAATTTTATGAAGACCTATATATATCAAAGTATATCCCAACACGACCAACAAAACAAAAATTAAAACGTCAATTTGGTAGACCTACCAGACATTGAAGAATATAAAATAGAAAATGCCCTAAGAAATAGTAGAAATGAAGGAACCCCACGTAGAGACCAAATCATAAATGATCTATTAAAAATGGGGGAAAACCACTTACAACCTCAAATGGGGGAACACCTCTTAAAATTTCATTTAATGCGTGTATGCAGTAAGGTCAAATACCAACGTACAAGGATGTGATTCTAGGTTTTTTTTTTGAGAAAGGGAATAGAGGAAAACTAAAAAACTATGGTCCCATAACTCTTTTATCAGATTTATAAAAATTACTAACCAAAATATAACAACCAGAACGACCCAGAAACCAAACTGTTACCAGCTAATCGATCAGGCTTCCTTCAGAAAAAGGTACTCAACTTGTGACCATCTGTTGGTAATCAGAACTTTCGTAGAAAGTTCAAATGAGTAAATACTATCCCTATACTTGATATTTGTTGATTTTGAGAAGGCGTTTAATACAGTTGAACACTGGGCAACATCTATGAAAACACCAACGCCATAATCAGTTTCGACGAAGAAACTAATCCAATTAGAATTGGAACAGGTATAAGGAAGGGCGATACCATCAGTCCAAAACTTTTTACAACGGTAATAAAGGAAGTTTTTAAAAAAGAGTAAACATCAACGGTGAAGGTCTTAATAACTTGACGTTTGCCTATGACATATATATATATATATATATATATATATATATATATATATATATATATATATATATATTTCATAAATAAAAGACCTTTCTCGAGTTTGCATGAAGAAACCTCTTTCCCTAAAAAAACTAAACTTCCATTTTGTCAATAAATAAAAATAAAAGAAAATATAAACGGGTTAGTCTCCCGCATCCCAAGTTTTAATGGTGCCTTCAGGCGAAATAGCTTCTTAAAATTCTTCTTTCGTACGTTTAGAGGCAGCAGGTGTTACACGTGAAATATAGACCCAATTTCAAGTTAAGTTTAGAAGTGTGTTGCCTTTTTCCCGCGATTAAAATTACATGGATTGTGCATTTTTTTTGTAGTATGTACTTGGATGTTAAAAAAAAGTGAGGGAGTATATATATATATATATATAGGGCGTAATTCAACAATTGCATAAATACAAAAAAGGATCATCTAACATCCCAATACTTACTCGATATACAGGGGACACTATTTCAGAAAATCGTAGATGACGTGATGTCTTTTTAATGATTCCCCCTGTATAACTAGATTAGTATCAAAATTTTGCAATTGAATAAATTACTTAAAGTATTTGAGGACTTTTTTCAAACTTCGTTGGCTAAATTTTAATCGAATTTGTTCAAGAATTTATGACGAATTGCATATATGTGGTTGTGGTGAAACAAATGCAAGAAATTATGGGAAAATCTTTTTATTTGTTTTAATAAATAAGAAGTGTTAATTCTTTAAAATATAGTACAGGCATGGAAGAGCATGCACTATCAATATAAAATCTGTTTTATTGCTTACATCAATGAAGAGAAGAAATGCAAACTTTAAATGTACAGGGTGAGTCAACGATTGGATGAAGTAGGTTTGTGCCTTTTCGGTGAAATTAACAAAGAAACTATATTTATTGTTTGATACAGTTTATTTTTACGCAGATTTTAAAAATATTTATGACTCTACAGGGTGAGCCAAAAATCTAGGACAGCATAAAGTTGTATTTTTTTAAATAGAACACCCTATATACGAATCGTATTTTCGATTTAGTTTATAATTTTAAATCTTTTTTATTAAGGGTTTACTATAACAAAACTTTATAGTTTCTAAGATAATTAAGTTTAAAGAAAAAAAAGTCACATTTTCAAGCATCAATTCAATCCTAAATAACGTTTTCAATTTTGTGACAACTATATTCAAATTTGGAATTTAGCAAGGCCAAGGACAAGTTAATATAATTTTTACCTAATATTTGCAATAAAAGCTACAGGGTGTTGACCACATCGGCTCAAATTTGAACAAGTTTAAATGAATAAATATCTTTTTTTTTTTAAATGGTACCCCTGTATGTTATTTAATAGAGTAATAAAAACCCTAAAAGTTTTGTTCAATATATCCTATACCTATTTATAATAGTTTTTGAGATATTTCAGTTTTTCTTATTTTCCATACTTTTTTACAGAAATAGTCTTCATTATCATAGTAGCCATGGCAAAAACAATGTAAAAGAACATTTTTCTGTGTGTCAAATTTATAACCGCAATCGCTTCTTTTGGTTTTTATGTAGTGTAGTTTGGTTTTTTTTGCATTCATCTTATATTGTAAAATGAATTTTCCAAAGAATGAGTTAATAGATATGATTTATACAATAGGAGAGGCTCAAAAAAATTGCCTTCTTGCTCAAAGAATTTACAAAATGAAGTATCCTGATCGACGCCACCCTAATACCCATACTTTTCAAAACTTAATGCAAAGATTTGATTCTTCTGGTACTTTTGATTATCCAAAACGTAGAGTGGTCAACAAACCAGTAACTAATGAAGAAAAAAAACTACAAGTATTGTTAAATGTTCAGGAAAATCCTTATATTGGTAGCCGTCAGTTAGCAGCATTATGTGAAACATCACAATCCACCGCTAATCGTACTACCAAGAAATATAGGTATCATCCATATCACATGGAATTACTCCAAGAATTGCATGGACAGGATTTTGAAAGTCGTGTAAACTTTTGTTTCTACAATAAATGCGGAGATTCAATTAAATCCAAATTTATTATGCAAGGTAATGTTTAGTGATGAAGCTACTTTTAGAAGTAACGGTGCCGTAAATAGACGCAACATGCATTATTATGCCACAGAAAACTCATTTTGGATTAGAGAGGTGCAACATCAAAACCACTGGTCATTAAATGTTTGGTGTGGTATTCATCATAATCGAATTATTAGACCCACTTTTTTAATGAACCACTAAATGGCCATAGTTACCTGAACTTTCTACAAGAAGAACTACCCCAACTGCTTCAAGGTCTCGATAGCGATGAGCTCGACAGTATGTGGTTCCAGCACGATGGTGCGCCTCCGCATTACCATCGTGAAGTTTGTGCGTTTTTGGACCAACGATATCCGCAAAAATGGATTAGACGTGGGGGTTTCATTGAGTGGCCACCAAGGTCTTGCGACATCACCCCATTAGATTTCTTCCTATGGGGTTATATTAAAAATAAGGTGTATGTTAATCCACCAACAACAGTGGAAGATATGCGAAACAGGATTAGGGATACCTGTAGAACAATAACGCCACTAATTTTGTCCAGGGTCCGAGAAAATCTGCAAAAAAGACTAAATTTGTGCATTGCACAAGAGGGTCGTTTATTCGAACACTTATTAAAAAGAAATAATTAATCTCAATATTTAATAGGTAATTTTTTTGTTTCAATTTAGAATAAAAGTAAATATGTATTTGCCTTGTCGTTATTGTTGTGTTAATTTTTTACATTATGTTTAATTAAACTATTATCATTGTAATATAACGAATAATGTATTTCATCATATTTAACCACATTCTGTTTGTTTCTGTAGTTTCTTTTTATTATTTTACATGGCTACTATGATAATGAAGACTATTTCTGTAAAAAAGTATGGAAAATAAGAAAAACTGAAATATCTCAAAAACTATTATAAATAGGTATAGGATATATTGAACAAAACTTTTAGGGTTTTTATTACTCTATTAAATAACATGAAAATATACAGGGTGTACCATTTAAAAAAAAAAGATATTTATTCATTTAAACTTGTTCAAATTTAAGCCAATGTGTTCGACACCCTGTAGCTTTATTGCAAATATTAGGTAAAAATTATGTTAACTTGTCCTTGGCCTTTTTAAATTCCAAATTTGAATATATTTGTCACAAAATTGAAAACGTTATTTAGGATTGAATTGATGCTTGAAAATGTGATTTTTTTTCTTTAAACTTAATTATCTCAGAAACTATAAAGTTTTGTTATAGTAAACTCTTAATAAATATTTTTAAAATCTGCGTAAAAATAAAGTGTATCAAACAATAAATATAGTTTCTTTGTTAATTTCATCGAAAAGGCACAAACCTACTTCATCCAATCGTTGACTCACCCTGTACATTTAAAGTTTGCATTTCTTCTCTTCATTGATGTCAGCAATAAAACAGATTTTATATCGATAGTGCATGCTCTTCCATGCAGATGGCGCGCTCAATTATACATCTTTTATTGCCACTCCCACCTTATTCGCCAGACCTAGTTCCTAGTGAGCATCTCTAATTTCCAAAATTAAAAGAAGATATCAATAGTAAAGAGATTTCATGCAATTTACCACCATAGAGCAGTGGTTTACGGAGGTTCTTTTCTTTGGTGAGGTGCGTTTGCATGCTCTGCACTGATGAGAACCAATAAATTCAAAACCGATCTATAGATGGCAGTGCACTACCATGGGAAAAACTTCAAAACTTTCCTGGTATTCTTGCAATCTGAGATAATGCTTTGTCTCTAACCGTGTTAGAAAAAGTACGTTTGTCTTTATAGTCCTAAAAACAGTTTTAAGTATTGAGAATGGGAAACTCAGTTAGCTTTGAAGATTCTAAGGATGTTATGATATCTAATAGCCACGGCAGTATCCTCTATAGATATCCGGATGTTTTACTAGCTTAATTGATTTGACGTGCCAATGGCTTTAAAACAAGATCAGAGGATGCTTGAATACCAGCTTGAATGAAATTTAAGTGACAACGTTAACAATGCAATAAGCGTTTTTCTACTGAATTATCGAAATTTTTGCGTTTTCTCGTTTTAAATGTCCCTCTTCTAATTATTTTTTATATTATTTTATAACTCTAGAAATGTAGGAATCAACCCTCATAACAACATTGAATGTGCTTCTTCACTTCTAATATAATCCGAATATTTTTACGAACCATATGCCCGCCCACTATTAAATTCCAAATACTAGTTTAAAAATAAAAGCTCCTAACATTTTTGTCATTTTGTCCTTAAGATATGGTCGCAATTCCTTTTATGGGAGCCCAGGTAAATTTAAGAATTTATTACAAAATACGTAAGAGAAATATTTTATTTTCCGCCGCGTTGTGAACCTTGGAAAAATAGCCGAGTTTAAGAAGAGAATTTTATGCATATTTTTTATGATTACGCAGAAATTTGTTTACGTATCTCTACATAAAAATATAAATAATAAAGTAGGTATTTCATCGAAAATATACTTGTCAAAAGCGCGACAATAGTCCATATATGGTCAGTAAAATTCAATATATAATATTCTCTCTCTCTCTCTCTCTCTCTCTCTATATATATATATATATATATATATATATATATATATATATATATATATATATATATATTCTAGATTCTTGAACCATAGATTATATCATTTTCTTTATGTTTTGTGTTTTCTTGGGTTTAGGTTCTTTATTAAATAAAAAATCAAAAACAATTTGACGTTTCGCCCTTTATTTAAGGCATCTTCAAAAATTCTTTGTTTTTTTTATTTATTAATCTTCCTAAAAACATTTTTATATAATTAAATACATTCATACACAAACATATTTACAATTTTAATAAACACAGAAACACTTTAAAAAAACTAGTCAAATTTCCAAAAAAAGTATTTAATTTTACCAGTACATACCTTGACATTTCGTTTATTTGCGAGCGTCTTTTATTTTTTATATTTTAACAATGAACCAAAAAAACCCGAAAGAAAACATACATTTAATTTTATGTTTAAGAGGATATTCAATTTTTGATTTATTGTGAGGTTCGATCCTCTTAAATTAGGCTGGTGTAAATGTGGCTCAAATTTCCTATATCCGTTCTGTCGTTAACAGTCTTGTTATATATTTAATTTCTATCATTTCCTTTATCTGCAATTTTTCATAATTCATATCTTTGTTTTTAATTATGGTATTGTTATAATCGAAGGTATATTTTTCATTCTGTGTGTGTTTGTTTAACGCTGTTGAGGCGTTTTTTGTATATTTATGGCCATTCAATCTGTTCTTGAGCAATTGGCTTGTCATGCCTATGTATTTTTTGGGACAATTTGAGGAAGAGATCGTATGCCTCTAGCTATGTATAGGCATCTGTTTTAACCGGAGTCGCGGTATCGTCAGATTATTTTGTCGATATCTTCTGTTGACTCTGGTGTTCGAAAATTGCCTTTCTGTTTCTGTCGGAGATTTGAGTGAATTTTATTGAATTTTGGCGATACGTCGTGTCAAGTATTTTTCTAATAATTAAGATATTTAAAAAATCTCTTGGAACATCTATTTTGATAGATCTATTATTAATTTTTGGCGAATTCTGTCATTTCCTTTACAACTACTTGTGCTAGAAGAGGTATAGTCGTTAAAAAGTAAAATCAATAATTAGTTGTGTGTTTTATCATCTGATTGAATCAATCTACACCAAATTCAGGTACCTACATTCCATATTTTTCATTATAATCGTCGAATTCAATAAAATAAATTATTTCCACTTTACGCGCACCATAACCTCTTAAAAAATTTCGAAAATACTGACTTTAATATTTTTCTTTTGTTTTAGAAGCCAGCTTTGTAAACCTCTCAGCAATTTTTAGACCATATGCCAGTCTTTATAAAGTGTATCCAAGCAATTTTAAAACATACAAGTTATTTCAAGTTTTGTTAAGCACTGAGTTAAGTTATTCAAGCTTTACTTCAGTTTCCGCAAGGTAACAGTCTAGTTTCGAACCTATATGACAGTTTTTCGTTCTTTGTTTTTACGTGAGGCTTATTCCATGTTCCTAAAACTTGCTATCTTTAATATAGATATTACATACATATCCCACAACAAATGCCTTTTTTGGCATTTTCAAGTATTCCCAAGACCATCTTTTGGTGACCGTAGCCGTTAACAAGAAGTCACAACCAAATAAGTAGCTGTATTATTTGAATTTATAACAAAAAGAAACATTGTTCTATTATTTTTATCTACAGCTAACGAGTCTTGTTATTAAAGAATATTTCATAATTTAATACAAGTATCTTGAGTTTTCTTTTTGATAATCTGTAGAGATTAAGTCTTCGGTACGAAAATGCACTTGCATGTAACAAAAGAAAATCGTCAGTCTTCTTTTTAATGAAGAAAATCGTACGATTTTAACGACCGTACTACAAAATTCATACAAAAATAAAAACTAATACTAGAAAATCGCAAACAAGAACAAATTTCCCAAGCTCAAAATTCCATAAACTCGAAATAGGCTACAGAAACGAGCGAAATAAGGATATACGATTGCGAAAGCGAAGGTCCCATTAAATATGAAAATATAATTCACCTTTCTTGCCTCGCACCGTGTTTCTTTATTGCTTGAATAAAACTTATTTCCCTCTACCTTTACGGAGTGTCTGCCTATTATTTGTTACATTTTTTATTTGTTTTCTTTTTACATTGTTGCACGGTGTAGTAATGAAACGTATACTTTTAAAAATGACTTGGTATAGTCGACCCATTTTTTTTTTAATTCATGTATTTAGGTTACATATATTAAGTATTTTTTGTTAGAAAAGCTGGGACCTAATTTTTTTGAGTGTGTGACAGTCGTTTCTTAATTTTATTCGAATTTAAAATTTTGCAAGAAATTGTATATCTCTCGCCATCTATCGGCATCGGTATTAACTGAAGTCGCGATTTTGCCGGATTTCTAAAACGGTATCTCTTGTGATTCTCGTGTTAGAGAATTGCCCATCTGTTTCTGTTGCCGTTTTTGTGTAGATAATATAAAATTTTGGAAATACTTCGTGTCGAATAGCTTTTTGACGAGTCTAGTTTTAACATTTTGGCCAATTCAGCCATTTTTTTCGCTACTGGCTGTTCTAGCAGTCGTGTAGAATTGTTAAAAAACAAAATCAATGATCATCTGTGTGTTTTTTTATTTGATTTGATTGATCTACATCAAAATCAGGTGTTATAATTGCCGAGTTCAATAAATTAAATGATTCCCATTTTATGCACGCCATAACGTCATAAAAATTCCCGATGTTTCTTTTTGTTTCAGGGAGTCGGTATTTAAAGCATTAAAAACCTTTATAAAGCACTTAAAGCATGTAAAGAATATAATATTATAACGCTTTTAAACCCTTTATAATAATGTATCGAGCTTTATCGCAGTTACTTGTATTTCTTCAAATTGAAACTTAGAGTCTTAAAGGCTTTGTTCAATTTTCAACAGTATTTTCTTCATTTTATCTCCATTTTTTATGCAAAGCTTTCCCATATTCCTTGACGCTATTTCTTCCTTAATAGAAATACTACATACTTCTCCAATATTAACTGCTTTTGCTGACGAATATGTTGTGTCTGATTTCCTAGGATAGCTTCAAAGAAATAATAACGCGTCCGAAAACTGCGCTGTTTTCAAGTATTCCAGTGGCCGAGATCATCTTTTGGTGACTACAGCCCGAGTGCAAGTACTTACCAACAGATAAGTAGTTGTAGTGTTAAAACTTGGTAACTTATATAGTTATAAATTTTTATTTTTAATTGCTAAACACAATTGGGTAAGGGTAGGACTCTTGGGAGTAAACCATAAGATGTTAAAAAAATTTAGATTTAGCATATATAGTTATCGTTATAAACTCTTATAAAAGTTATGTCATAAGTGACGTAATTAAGATGCTTTTTGTAATTCACGGGTTTTCTCAATCTCTTTCTCTTAAACACTAGGCTTAGTGGGATACTATTTATTGTTTTATTTTCTTATGTGTAAGGAAGATATTTTCCCGGTTGCATATAAGCAAAGCATATTTTATTTCTAGAACTATTTTGGAAATTTCTACACTAAAAATGTATCCTGTTTATACTACACATATTTTCGTTTGGATTAGATTTTTGAAGGGTTGATTCTGAAACAAACTCTTTCTGAAGCATTGTAGGATTCTCCGAATGCTATCTAGTTAAAACCATCTTCAATAAGTGCGATGTCGTCTGCGAACTTATTGTTATTCTGTACTCCAATAAAGTAGTGAACAATTCCGGAGTAACTGTATTTGCTCTCCTGTTTAAGACTCCTTTCAGTATCAAAGGTTCTGCTGTTTATATGGAGCTTAACAGAAGCTGTTGATAGACGTATTTAATGAGAGTTCTATATGGTTTGTTGAGGTACTTAGCTATTAGTGTTTCGCCGATGGAATCGAATGCTTTTTTGAAATCGACGAAGATTGAAATCAAAGATTTATTTTATTCAATAGTTATATTATAAATATAAAAGGCACAGCTCTCATCACAAATACAATATACCAGGGAGCAGAGGAACAGGTAGAAATTCCATCACTGACAGAGATCAAAAAAGCAATTAGCCAACTGAAGAACAATAAAGCACCCGGGAGCGACAACATAACCGCGGAGCTTATAAAATATGGCGTAGATCAGCTACATGAAGCAATACAAACCCTTGTGGAGAAGATATGGGAATCTGAAGAACTTCCAAAAGAATGGAACGAAGGGATAATTATCCCAATACATAAAAAAGGAGACCGATCAGTATGTAAAAATTACAGGGGAATTATGTTACTAAACGTTGCCTACAAGGTGCTATCCAACATACTAAGAACCAGAATATCCCCTTACGCAGAAGAAAACCTCGGGGACTACCAATGTGGCTTCCGACCAAGAAGATCAACTGTTGACCAAATATTTACTATTAGGCAGCTTCTGGAAAAGAGCTGGGAATTTAACAAAGATGTACACCAGCTGTTCGTTGATTTCCGCCAAGCATATGATAGCATTGTAAGAGATAGTGTATGGATCGCCATGGAAAAGGTAGGCGTGCCAAAGAAGATTATTAATCTGACTAAAATATGTATAGAGAATGCAAGGGCGAAAGTCAGAATCGGTAAGCACACTACGGACATATTCTCTATTGCCAGTGGTTTAAAACAAGGCGATGGCTTATCGCCACTACTCTTCAACATAGTGTTAGATATGGCCATTAAAGAGGCTAACATAAAACTGGAAGTATTCTCAAACCAGGGCCCCGGAATGATCCTAGCATATGCAGACGACATCGATACCGTAGGAAATAGCACAACTAAAACAAAGGAAATGTTTATCAGAATGGAAAGGGAAACAAAAAAAGTAGGACTCAACATCAACGAAGAGAAGACCAAATACATGCACGTAAACCGAAGAGCAGGTAGGGATAGAATAGGACAGAATATAGCTATGGACACATACAATTTTGAATGTGTGAAAGAATTCCAATATCTAGGGGCCAATATAACACACGACAATGATGTGAGCAGTGAAATACGCACACGAATACAAAAAGGTTTTAAGTGCTTTTATGCATTGCAGGAGATACTAAAATCAAAGCTGCTGTCCAGATCAGCCAAAATCCGTATATATAGAACAGTTATTAGACCGGTAATAACATATGGCTCAGAAACCTGGACCATCACAAAACAGAACGAATTGTTATTAAGACGTTTCGAACGCAAGATATTAAGAAAAATATATGGGTCTAGAGTAGATGAAACAACGGGACAATACCGCATCCGAACAAATGAAGAATTAAAGAGCTTGTATGATCATCCAGGCATCATTAACGAAATAAAAGCCCAAAGACTTAGGTGGGCAGGACATGTTCATAGGGCCCATGACGAACGTCTCATCAAACGAATATGGGAAGAGAACCCGACCGGAAAGAGACCCTTGGGTAAGCCCAGACTAAGATGGAGGGATAACATCACAAAAGATTTAAATGTACTGGGAGTACGAGATTGGAGTAACGACATGATGGACCGAAGCAAATGGAGGCAGGTCGTGGATGCAGCGAGGACCCACGAAGGGTTGTAAAGCTACAGAGAGAGAGAGAATAGTTATTTTATTCAGTGTTTTATTAATTTGCATTATTTGTTCCAAATTAGCTGTAAATCCAGATTGTTCACTAGAATTATAGAAACCTGAGAAGAATGTCGATTCACCTTTATTTCCTCTACAGTGATTTGGCCATCACTAGCTGCTTTTTTAGTATTTATCTCTTTCAGTGATTTTGATATTTCCTCTGTGCTGTGTTCAATCTTCAAATTTTAATTTGTTTTGGTCCGTATACAGATCTCTGTCCTCGACTGTATGGACCATTCTGTAAGTTAAAAGTTGTTAAATCTACAACAAATTTAGAATATTTTCGTGTCCGTGGTTCCTTTGACAGGACAAGTTATGGTATCATGGATAAAACTAGATATATGTGCTGATGTTATTCAACTAGTAGGCCCATATTCCCCTTTTTTTGCATATTCTTTTAAGTACTAAAGTTGTTTCGAATATTATTTACTACTATGAAATTTTGGTAAATAACTATTAAACAAATTGAATTAAAAACAAAAAGGGACTTACAGAAAGAGGACATCTGTCAAGACATGTATTACTTCATTCGTTTAAGCTTGCGCGACATTGGACTGTCAGAAGTGAAAGAGAAAAATGTGAGAGTAAAAAAAGGAACTTTATAAAATTGTCTTTCAAAATTTCTTCCAAATTTGAGAATTGGATTTGAATATAGAAGTAGAAAACATTAGGGGGAGGGGGACAATATAAATAAGAAATGTTTAAAAGTAAGAATCTTAAAAAATATGTATACGAAACAGAAATTTACATAAATTAAGCATATATATATAATTTTTGGTACAGCAAATCGCGTTTTTAGTTTGCGAACGTTTCAATAGATGGCGCTAGAACATTCCCCTTTTTTTGCATATTCTAGTACTAAAGTTGTTTCCAATATTATTTACTACTATGAAACTTTAGTAAATAACTATTAAACAAATTGAATTAAAAACAAAAAGGGACTTATAGAAAGAAGACATCTGTCAAGACATGTATTACTTCATCCGTTTATGCTTGCGCGACATTGGACTGTCAGAAGTGAAAGAGAAAAATGTGAGGGTGAAAAAAGGGACTTTATAAAATTGTCTTTCAAAATTTCTTCCAAATTTGAGAATTGGATTTGAATATAGAAGTAGAAAACATTAGGGGGAGGGGGACAATATAAAGAAGAAATGTTTAAAAGTAAGAATCTTAAAAAATATGTATATGAAACAGAAATTTACATCAATTAAGCATGAATATATGATTTTTGGTATAGCACATCGCGTTTTTAGTTTGCGAACGTTTCAATAGATGGCGCTAGAACATTAAAAAGCGAAAATCGTTTAAATATAGCAATGACACGTTTTTTTATGTTACGACGAGTCTTAAGTGATTAAGTTATTGGCCTTTTCCGTGTAAAACTTAATGTGCAAGTATATTTAATTCTTAATTAAGATTATATTGACCAAAACATTCCAAATTTGTCTTTTTCAATACATTTAAACTAAGTTGAAAATAGTAAAAAAAAAACAAATCATTGCAGTTTGGATGAATTATTTATATGACCTACAAGAAAAATTTCATACAATTTTTATATCAATGCAAAAGTTAAAAAACTAAACTAAATATTAACACAAAACAATGTCTTAAATAAAATTTGTTTGTATTTGTGTACAAGGAGGCGAAAAAAGAGCTTTGTGTATTTCATATAATTTTTATATTACGTCATAGGTGTGGATCTATTTATTTTTCCCTACGCAGCTGCAAGTAGGCGAACATTTCGCCAGAGGGCGCAGAACGCGGTTACAGAAATTTGTATTGAGTGGTCTTTCTATTCCTCCCTTATTTATCTTATGCCTATTGTAACGTAAAAGTTGCAGTAGTACTCCAGTCTTCCTATTAAATTTTCATGTAAAAACTTGTTGCAGATATCTGAAAGTTTCAAGTCATAGGGAGCACCCAGTAGATGATAAATACGTAAAAAAGTACAGCTAGATCAGTCCTGTTGTTTTATAAATAACATGCAAAGTCGGAAAATTCGATATTTTGTCCGTAGAATTTTCCGGTTACATTTTAGAGAAAACTTGTCCAAATGAAAGTTGTGGGTATTGAAAAGATCTTTAATTTTGTTTTTTGTACGTCAAAATCGATAAAGAATTTATCGAGATAATTATAAAAAAACAGGGCTGATTTAGCTGTACTTTTTTAAGTATTTATCATCTATTGGGTTTCAGTGTATAATATTTGTTTCGGTTAGTTTAAAATGACTTTATATAAAAATACTATATTAAATTAAGGTTTGGTTATTTTTACCTAATTTATTTATAAACAAATTTCCGATGGAATATAGACACTTTCATACACCATGAAATCCGCCCTCAATCGTAGATATTTAATTAAGCCGTTCCCTCAGGTAAAACTGAAGCTAATTATACACAACTCCATGATCCTCCATACAATTTATACACTATGGCCCTTCGTAGCCGGGAGACATCCCGATCTGATTGAAAGGGTACGTTTTTGTCCGCGTATCTTTCGCTTCTGATTTTTGCCTGTATTTGTTTTGATCATTGATGCGTTTTTATTATGTTTCGGGCCCTTTACGAAGTTCCTTTTGTGAAAACGTTATTGAAAAGTGAATGTATGGGAGCCTAATATTGCTTTAAGGGCGAAAAAGGCTTTCAATATAATTTGGTGCTCAATTAAGATGTTTTGAGTGGGTTTGAGTTTAAGAATTATGGAGGATTTTGTAAATTAATACCGCGAGAAAACGGCGAAAGAAAAATAATGTGTGGGCGAAAAGTGCGTGGGTTATTTAGGGTAACATTTCGTAAACTAATTTGAAAATATAAAATTTACCTTTATAAAGTTTTAATTGAACCAAAATATTTCAAATAACTACACTGTTAAAAATGATCTTAAACTTAATGTCCATTCTAACATTAAATTTAATGACTTTGTACCAAAAATCGTGAATAAATTACATTTACTTGACAACAAATAATTCTTTGAAATATCAGTTCGTTGTTCATTGTCTCTGTTTTTTTATAAGATTAAATAATAGAATCATTTCAAATTTTTTATATGTGTTTATTGGCATTATGAACTAAATATAAAAAAATTTTAAATTAATTTTACGGCTTCGCACTCCCTCCAGGGATTATTCACTCATACCAGGCATACAAAGACACCAAAAGTATGAAGCTCTGTGCGAACCCTTTCCATATTATCGGGTCCTAGGTGACGTTGTCTGCTGTGTTCCCTACGAACTTCCGGACGGTTCTCGCGGTTGCAAGAACTGCTTTCTGCATAGGTTTGTACAGATGCTCACTAAAGCCCAGTCCTTTAATGTTTTGCAGGAGGTTCTTTGGTATCACTCCAGTTGTTGTCAGTATTATGGAAATCGTTTGGACGCTGTTCATTGCCCATTGTCTTCGGATTTGGACCTCCAATTCTCAGTATTTGGTGATCTTGCCGTTGTATTTTGGCCTTGGGTTGTTGTTGTTAGGTACAACAATGTCGATTAGTGTAGTTCGCCTAGAAATTTTATGTATTAGTATAATGTCTGGTCTATTATGAGCTACTGTCTGATCCGTCAGAACCGTTCGGTCCCAATATCACTTGAACTAGTTGTTATCAAGATTGTACTTGTAATAAGGCACTTTTCCTATCTGTAATAGGTTTAACTTTCCTGCTAACTCTTGGTGGAGTATCTTAGTGGCTGCGTCATGTCTTTCCTTATACTCGATTACGGCAAACGCTTGGCATCCTCCAGTTATTTGCTGAATTGTCTCCGATGTTCGACAGCTATATCTGCATTGATCATTTTCTATTGAGGGATCTCTAATGATGAACTTCCGATAGTTCTTCGTCGGAATAACCTGGTCTTGGATAGCTAGCAAGAAGTCCTCCGTTTCCGGAAACATCTGTCCTGAAACCAACGAGTTGTCGACATTGTCCTGATTGACCTCATTTGGATGCCGTCCATGAAGTGGCTTCTGTAGCCAGGTATAATATATCCTTTTGCCTAACTATTCGATTATATGAAAGTTATTAAGCTTACTTTCTGTTGCAAAATTCAGTTCTCAGTATCTCTATTGAATCCAGAAAAATCAATTTTCAGCAGAAAAACGCTCAAGCAAGTAATTCTATTAGAGTCTGCTTTTCCTACAAATCGTCCCCAAAAACCCTTTAAATTTTACTCATAAACAAAATTTCAAATTTCGTTCGAAGTAAAATAACTTTTAAGGAACATTTTTAACCAAGACGTCTGTGTCGCTATATAAATATTCACAGTAAAACAGGAAAAAGTCTTCTCCTGTTAAAATGTAATGTCAAAGTTACTTCTGCAAGACCCCACAACAAAATAACAATTACTCTAGGAAGATGTCATCGGTTCAAGTCAGTTAGCTTTTATTGGATAAAATAAATGTACGAACAAACTTGGAAGAAAGTGTAAATAAGACGTAGTTGAAGCCTTTGTATGTACATATATTGTAACGATTTGTATATAATAATAATAATATATAATAAACCCAGAAAAATGCCCGTAATTTTAATTAAAATATTAATAATTACATGTTGAGTTTGAGGTAAAAAATAATTATAATAAATTATAACTATTCTTTACCAATTTGAAGTATTTTCAATTATCAATTTTTTTATATAGATATAGATGTGTTCTTACCTGTAAAATGACTATTTCTCAGGTGAGTTCAGTGGTTTATAAGATTTCATTCAGACAGTCAATACACAGAATGATTGAAACACAATATATAAATTTTATTTAACAATAAAAGAAAATGACACAATATTAACAATTATTACTAGATGGAATTTAATGGTCAACACTTTTATCTTTCATCCAACACTATCTCTGATCAATATTACTTATTATTTACTTTTATCTACCATGCATTGTCTTTTAACAACCTGGATCACAAATTGGCAACGTTTAATTTCGTAATCGTCTACTAGATGGCTATAGTGCAGTTTTATATGGAAAGCGTCGTTTATTTCATAGAAATAATATTATTTTAATCAAATTATCGTGAGCTGTGTTGTGATACAAGTAGTTAATATAGTTTCACACCAAATATTTGTGATGATAAATATTATTATATTCTAACAGCAAACTATAATTTATTAGTTTTATTATTTTTATTTTAAGAAAAGTTACGTTAAAATTGGATGCTTATCTTCAATGTCTAACTTCATTATTAGCTTTTTAAAAACATCCACACTCTTTTTATTCATTTATATATATATATATATATATATATATATATATATATATATATATATATATATATATATATATATATATATATATATGTTTGTATTAACCCTTATTCTAACTAGTATAATAGTTTTTACATAGTTAAATCTAATTTTATCCTATTCTGAACCAAATCTACTGGAATATTAACCATTAAAATACGTCATTTAACTTTTCTGTGTCTGATTTCTCCTCTTTTTATCTCAAATAAAACTGAGTCTGAGCACTTATTTATACAATACATATATATATATATATATATATATATATATATATATATATATATATATATATATATATATATATATATATGATTCAATATTCATCCGGGACTACGAGAAACGATGTACTTAATTTTCCTTCTGCCTGGAAAACTCTGCCCAAGCGGGACCATTGCATCGACATGACGCCTGAGCCTCTGCTAGCACCTCCAACTAAGCTGGAAAAGGAGGCGGAGCCAAAGTTTATCAACCAGTACGATCTACGACCGTATATAAAGCTCCTTGCATATTGTATTATCGGAATGTTAGTGTTTTTATTTAATTTAGAGAGAGTTTGGAGCCATATTAAACATTAAAAATAATTTAAATTAAGCATGTATTCAAAACACCCTCCCCTCCTCGTTAGACTTGATTCCGTTCGAATTTTCTTTCAAAAAATATTAATCAGGAAGATTTACACCAAGTAATTTTCCATTAATCCCCTTGCCAGAAAGGATATGACAGGAGTATCACGTAAGAGCTTGTTTTATCCAGTTTTGTATGAAAAACCTTTTGCAACTTAACTCATAAATTTGGCCTCTTTTTAAGATCCATATCTATAACGATTTTTAAGGTTCAGTTCGCAGAACCAAGAGCTTGCATTATCTGAGCAATTCGATTCGATTTTCTAATTTTACTTAATTTTGGGGACCTTACTGTACTTCCCGATTCAGTCAAGTTCCTGCTCGGGCGCCATGTTGTATAAATTGAGTATGACTGTTTTATTAAATTTGTTTGGGGGGTTTGGGGCAATATTAAATTTTGTCATAAAATAACTACTATGTATTCACAACATGCACATTGAATTTCTTTGAGTGAATCTACAACCACCAAGCACATAAGATGCCAAATGACTTTTTGGCTAAATTTCCCTATATATATATATATATATATATATATATATATATATATATATATATATATATATATATATATATATATATATATATATATATATATATATGTAATCGAAGGTTTTCGGGCATCCCGTGTATGTGCTGAGTCCCTTTCAGGACTGTAAGGCAGCTGACGTTTCGGTGAAATCTCATTCACCATTTTCAAAGCTCACTGTATGGCGTCTACGAGCGAACTGTTCGCTCCAAGCACAGAAGATGCCAAATAAGATTCTGGAGAAACGTCTGCAAACTTCCACAGAAAACTAAACGAACGAACGGATATATTCCAAGATTAATACTGAACCACATGTTCCCATCCATGAAACACAACGCAACAACATATTTATATATATATATATATATATATATATATATATATATATATATGTTACGTCGGATATTCTCACGAGCAAACTCGTAGACGCCATACAGTGAGCTTTGAAAATGGTGAATGGGATTTTACCGAAACGTCAACTGTCTTACAGTTCTGAGAGGGACTCAGCACATACGCGGTGTCACGGTTAAAAATTTATCTTAAATTTACTATGGTCAATTTGGTTCATTTTACCTTCTTTTTGCTAATATTCACATTTTGGGCAGCACTATATCATTGTTATTAAGCATATCTCATTTCTCCTTCATATAACAGCCCAATATTCGTTGCATTTCTGAGTCCTATTGCTTTTCGAACCATTCCAAATTTCACTTTCTTGCAAATTTTCTTCCCAACTAAATTATTTTCTTTATCTTTCAGTAATTTGCCTATAAGAAATACAGCCTAATTAAAATTCTTTCATAACTTGTATTTTTAGGTCGGCAACTCTACGTCACTGTTTTAGGTTGTTTATATTTGAATAGAATATTATTATTTACCTTTTTTTTTTATAAGATATCTTTTTTTTGTGCTGATTATTTCAAATTAAATTGTTACATTTTTCTATTTTGGCCACAGTTTTCCGAATTTCTATTTGTAGTATTTTCAAGGATTTGTTTACCTTTTGTTGGGGTTATGTGACCTTTTTCAGTTGACGTTTGGGCAAGTTTGCATTCTTAGGCCGTTGCATTTTGGGAGGAAATTTGGGCGAGTAACTAATACCGTGTTGCTAATGGCTGAGAGAAAATTCTTATTTTCCATTTTAGGAATCAACAATGAAGTCCTCCAAATGATGTGGTAAGGTTACCTTCAGTGACCTTACTTCTGTTGTTTCGTCACCGCATCTGTTTTTTTTTCCTTTCTCTTCTCAGTCAGTTATCTCGGCGGTGACCTGTTCTTTATATGTCGTTTCCTTATATCATTGGTTCTTTTGTACCTTATCTTATCGATTATATTATGTGAGTTATCGTACCTTCTATTTCTTGTCATGTAACTTATCCTGCTCTGCAGGATGGGAAACTATTTGGATATGGTTCGCCGACTTGGCGCGAAATTTGTTCGGCGGATCATGCTCGATTGGTAAAGAATAGTTCTGCACCGAGTACTGGTGAAGGTAGAAGTCCTCCAAATGCTATGGTAAAGTGGACCTTTAGCCGCTTTATTTGTGTTGTTTCGTCACCGCATCTGTTTTCTTTCCCTTTTCTTCTTTTCAGTCAGTTATTTCTGCGGTGACCTGTATTTTCTGTAGCATTTCCGCATATCTTTGATTCGTTTGTACCTTATCTTTTCTTGTCGTGTGACTTTTCCTGCTCTGCTCGCTCAAGACAGCTTTTATTTCCTTTGTTTTGCGCCTCAATAAATAAATACCAATGTAGCAACCAATTAAAATATATATATATATATATATATATATATATATATATATATATATATATATATATATATATATATATATATATATAATATTTTAAAAGAATATTTTAACTCCGTCTTGTAACAACGTCAGAAAAAAGAAAATTACATATTTAAATAAGAGATATAACATCCTGCCGCCACTCCAAATTCCAGGAGAAAATTTCCCAGGAATTTTAATTAAAATATTTCTGGACGGGGCACATAAAAGCTGGTTATGGAATTCATACCTGAACTGAAACAGTGTTTGACATAACTCTGTCCCGGATCCAGGTTTTCATTAAACTCCCAACTCCCTAATGTTTGCGGGGTCCTGATTTTGTTTAAAAGGGAAACTCGCGTGGAATTTCGCTCTCTGGCCATTTGTAAAATTATATTATACATATTTTGTTGAAATTCCGGCGAATTTTCGGGGTTTGAAACTAAAAACAATAAGAATATAAGCAACGCAGGAGTTTTCTTTCCGCGAAAATGGGTTTTTAAACAAAATTAACAATTTTTTTAACTCCTCGACATCGGAGTTTTAACAAGAACGAATTTAAATAACTCAAAAAAGCAAGGTGAGGTATATAAATTTATATGCTGTGAAAATTGAGACTTGTGCAGACTTATTTAAACATATGGACTGAAGCTCTCAAGAAATATGCTCATATATATATATATATATATATATATATATATATATATATATATATATATATATATATTATATATATATATATATATATATATATATATATATATATATATGTAAAATCGAGTTCAAGAAACGCGCTGCCCAAAGGATAGGGGTCGCATTTTTCGGTACTGGCAACCAAGCCTACCGCTTATTTTAGCAGCCAGCCACGTGTCGCACCAAACGATCCCACCATGAGAGCAACGTTTAGCGTGTTTCAAAGCCAAACAAATAAATAAATAAATAGATAAATTTTTGTCCGTGTAATTTAAAATAAAATAGAATCAAATATTGGCGAAGCGGACGTGAAAATTTGTCAATGTACATGATTCTCGTGTTAAAAAGTGCGGAGCACTCCAAAACTCCAAAATATGGAAAAACTCCGGGTCCGACAGATTGCGACAGCGCTGTTTCGTCCTAATATGGGACTCGTCAGGCCACCGCATTCGGTACAAACCATCATCTCGCCTTTGCATCCTATAAACCTGAGTTTAAAATCAAAAAACAGCAAACAGGACGACAAAGGCGACATCTCGATGGTCCACTTGATAACACAAGAACCACACAGACTAACAAAGTTTGTAAAAATCCATCATATGGTGGCGCGACGGTGAATTAAAACAAAAATATGTAAAATCGAGTACACGAAACGCGCTGCCCAAAGGAGGCGAGATGATGGTTTGTACCGAATGCGGTGGCCTGACGAGTCCCATATTAGGACGAAACAGCGCTGTCGCCATCTGTCGGACCCGGAGTTTTTCCATATTTTGGAGTGTTCCGCACTTTTTAACACGAAAATCATGTAGATTGACAAATTTTCACGTCCGCTTCGCCAATATTTGATTCTATTTTATTTTAAATTACACGGACAAAAACTTATCTATTTATATATATATATATATATATATATGTATATATATATATATATATATATATATATATATATATGTATATATATATATATATATATATATATATATGTATATATATATATATATATATATATATATATATATATATATATATATATTATATATATATATATATATATATATATATATATATATATATATATATATATGTATTAAAAATAATTTTAAGTTCGTTATGTACGACCGCACAAACTCCCCCAAACCAATTTTGAAGAAAATCTGACAAAACTAATTTTTTGTGTCCGCCATATTATTAGCGCCATCTTGGATTTTACTAACTCAATTTTGATCAAAATAAAATGGGACCATCGCAACAACTTTCTGAGCTTGATGCAAAAAATGTTATTCAAATCGGTGCTTCTATTCCGGAGTAATGGAGGTACATATATAAAAAAGCTGTTGAATTTAGAATCTTTCTTTGAGAAGTCCTTTAAAAAAACTGTCTACGCTACTGAATTTTGTTCAAAAAACTACCTACAACCATTTTTAGTGCTTTGGTTCCTCAACAGGTAACTGTACTATTAGAACCACTAGTAAAAGTTTTCAAAAACACTCTTAAAAACTAGAATATATATGAATATTCTATTATGGCATATTTCGTTTCGAGAAAAACTAGCAAATTATTATAATGTCCGCAATTTTCTATCATTAACGATAGAAGAGATGATATGCCGCAAATACATTGAAAACTGAACACCCTGTATACGTAGAAGAAAGGTTTATCTTTCAGTGTGCCAAACCATTTTTGACCACTTCTAAAATACAAAGAGTCATCAGGCATTTGAACATCGACTATTTCTCTTAATGGTGCTCAAGGGAAATCTGCCGGATCGAAAAGTCGTATGAGAGATTCCCTCTAGGGTTAGAGACAATTAACTAAATTGTTCCGTATTTTTTTAAGTGGAGAACCGTTAGCGAGAATTAGTCGACAAAGAAAAATCTATATTTGACGGAAACATAAAAATTTTATACGGTCACAAAAAGTAAAAATTGAAAATGATTTAATTGAAATTAAATTTATTGAGTATAGTCTCTTAGTTCTATGAAGTAAGATGACGTATGCAGATTTCTGTCCCTTGAAGATCCGAAAATGAAATACGGTAATTCATTTGACGATTTTTAAAATACAATTTTTAATCTTATTTTTTGACCTCTCTGTACTAATAATTTTCAAAATATCATAAAAAGACTACTAAAGTCGATCTTCGTCTACAAGAAAACTAACCCAAATTAAATAATAAAGATTTTCTAAAAGGAAATATTTATAGTTAAGTTTTGGTCCGCAAACGTCATTTTTGACATAAAAATTTGAATATGTCCAAAACGTTGAGACTTAAGTATAGAACATTATAAGTAAAATATGTCTAGAATTTTATGTATAAATCAAAAAGATTATAATATATTGGATGTTCTATTTAAAATAAGCAAGTTGACATCTAATTTTCATCCTAATTATAGTTTTTCCACAATCGATCGAAAAATTTCCCTGAGATTCACCCTGTATATTATTATCTGCCATGTTAGTCAATAATAATAATAATATCCTTTATTTGCCAACAAAATTATGATCACATAACAAAGCAACGTCAGAGAGAGAAATGTTTAACATTAAGAATTATAAATATATCGATCTAACTACAGTTAAGATAAAACTTTACACAAAAAAAACAAAAGGAGAAAAAGACAATTACAAAATAATTTAAAAAAGTAGTAATAAGAGAGTCAGTTTAAACTGAACAAAGTTTTACAGTTTGTAAAATAAGATATTCCAATTTAAAGGAAATAAAATTTTTACACATAAAACACAAGCATGAGAAAAACCCACTAAACAAAAAATATTAAGTTAAAAATATTGACATTATAAAAACTATTCATTAAAATTGAAAGAGTAAAAGCACCGATCAGACAGCCATTCATTTACGCGTCTCTTAAAGCAATTAATCGACTCGGTAAGCCAGATTTCTCTTGGTAACATCCTTACAGCTTTAATTGCCATATAGTATGGTCGTCTCTCATAGGAGGTGGAGTTATGTAAAGGTACCCTTAGGTCATTCGCCTCTCTGGTAGTCATAACCACGTTTCCCCCATAAAGCTGTCTATTCAGCGGAAACAATTCCGTATTCCTTCTGACAAGCATGACTAAAGATCTAAAGTATAATGAGGGAACAGTAAGCAACTTAAACTGAGTAAAAAATGATCGACATGAAGCTCTTGGATGTAGGTGGAAGATGCATCTTATTATGCGTTTTTGAATTTTAAATCTATTAATTGCCTTTCTTGATGATCCCCAAAAGGAAATACAAGAGACAAGAGATTGTATTTGCCAAAGGTAGAAAAAGTTAACCATCTCTGCAGTGATGACGTCACGAAGCCTTCGGATTTCACCACAAAAACTGCTAAGCCTAGCCTCAAGAGCTGAAATATGATGTTCCCAGTTTAAAGAGTTATCCAAATGAACACCCAAGAACTTAACCTGTTACAAAGTAGGTATAGATCTACCCCCAAGCCATACAACCAGTGACTCAGACCTTGTTGCATGCTTTGAAAAAAAAATGAGGCCGGTCTTATCCACGTTTAGAGTGAGGCCGTTATCAGAACACCACTGCTGCATTTTCAATGCAGAGTTTGTGCACTTTCGAGACAGTCCCGCCAAAGAAGTGTCCGCCAGAATCACTGATGTGTCATTAGCAAACTGTCCAACGCTATCCGCGGCCAATCCATCCCCCAGATTGTTTACATATATTAAGAATAATATGGGTCCCAGAATGGAGCCCTGAGGTACCTCCTGCAACAAGTTCTATCTGAAAAGTAATGATGATTATTTTTAGCAAAGCAGACTGTTTGTTGCCTATCCGATAAGTAGGATTGCAGCAAACTGGCAGCAACACCTCTGACCCCATACGCACCAAGCTTTGTTAAAAGCAAGTTATGATTTACAATGTCAAAGGCCTTAGACTAATCAAAATATACCCCTGCCACTTTATCATTTGTGTCAATTCTTTCATTTATATAGGAAATTGTGTTGAATATTGCCATTTCAGTAGATTTGTTAGGTCTAAAGCCGAACTGATTATTACTCAGGATACTGAGTCTATTTAGATGTTCAAATATTCTAGTATATATCACTTTTTCAAAGATCTATGACACTGCTGGAAGCAGGGAGATTGGTCTGTAATTTTTGATGCACTGGCGATCCCCTTTTTTAAATATAGAAATCACTTTGGCTGTCTTGAGATTAGTCGGAAAGATCTGTGTGGCAAAACTTTCATTAACAATATTTGCTGAGGGATTACTTATGCAGTGTGCGACAAATTTTAAAACATATACGGGTACGTCGTCCAGTCCTGCTGAAAATTTATCGGAATTAAGTTGCAAATTTTAACCGAGAGAAAGTATTTTCTGAACGCTTAAGAAGTGCATTGAATTGATATCAGTTGTTGTTAACTTTATATCTATTTAACTGCATTCACAAAGAGTTTTTGTTCCGGTGGCTTGAGATATTTTTGGGCATTGTTGTTGACTGGGTCATCCGACTCAATATTTATTACAGTTTTCTTTTTCTAGCACCTCTAATACACTCCATCTGCTGCTGAGAGCACAGTATTATTATTATTTGAAGAAACCTAATAATATTTTTCAATATTCGCAATTTTGCCTGATTAATAAAGATCCATAAATAACAAAATAAATAAATAAACATACCTATCCAATATAAACCTTTTATCCACAACAAGATTTACAACTGGCCAATTTCAATAATCCCTAGGGATCCCGCAGGGATTTTAATTGTTTCCGATGAATATTAATGTTTTAACACCGTTACCCGTCGATAATCCGCTGCGGTCCTTTCAAGTTGTGTCCTTAAGGGACAGATTTGAAACCTTTTCCGAATACTAAAATTGAATATAGACGATGTGTTTTTATTTGCTATAACGCACGTTACACCGGGGAACAAATTTCAATTTTTTTTTGTTTCCTGAACAAACCCAATTTTTTTGGATTCAACTGCACCCAAATAACTAAAAAATGCAACGAAGATGGTTCGATAAGTTCTCGGCCTGAAAAAGAAAACAAGAGATTTTTGAGAATGTTTTTATTTATTTTTCAACACAGTCCCCTTATACTTCAATACCTTTAGATTAACAATGTTCTAACATTTTAATACCCGTAGGATAATGAGATTTGTTCAATTCTGCAAAATTAGCGGTCGTCGTTGCTCTGACCTCGTTATTTGAAGGGAATTTTCGTCCAGCGCGCCATTTTTTCAAGTTTGGGAAGAGAAAGTAACCGCTGGGAGCCAGATCCGGTAAATATGGTGCATGTGGAAGCACTTCGAAACGTAGGTCATGGAGTTTTACAGCAACAACCATAGATGTGTGTGCAGGCGCGTTATCCCGATGAAAGAGCACATTTTTTGGTAAGATGTGGACGTTTAGCCCTAATCACATGCTGCAAATAGTCCAGTAGTGAAGCGTAATACTCCCCGGTGACGGTCTTGCCTTGTTCTAAATAGTCTATAAGCAGGACGCCATATGAATCCCAAAAAACTGATGCCATAACTTTTGCTGCAGACAGAACCGTTTTTGCTTTCTCTGGCGCACTTTTACCTGCCCCCAGCCACTGTTTAGACTTCTGTTTTATCTCTGGCGGATAATAGTGAATCCATGTTTCATCTACAGTTATAAAACGTCGAAAAACCTCAGCAGGATTGCATCTGAATAAGTCTAAATACTCTTTATAAGTGTTCATTTGAAGGCATTTTTGGTCGACTTAACAAACTCGGCACCCATCGCACACAAAGTTTTTTCAAGCCAAGAACATCATGTAAAATGTGTTGGACATGATCTATCGAGATGTTTGCTATACCAGCAAGCTCTAGTACTTTGAGTCGGCGGTCATGAAGAACGAAATTGTGAATTTTTGTGATAATTTCGTCAGTTGTAGTAGTTTTTGGGCATCCTGGGCGCTCACCATCTTGAATTGATGTACAACCACGATTAAATTTAGCAGTCCATTGTTTTACTATCGGAAACGAAGGAGAAGAATCCTTTAAAGTAGAATATAGCTCATTTTTATTGCCCGTAGGAGTTAATTCCTTTAAAACAAAGTACTTTATAACCTCTCGAACTTCAATTTTATCCATCTTTTACAAAATATCGAACCTTATGTGTTCACCAGATCGCCAGAAACAAGCCACTGAACGCAAACATCTGAAACTTTTCAGGGCGTCATCTCAAGGTTAATGCTTATAAAATATTATAGTTATTTGATCCTACTAGCGCCGTCTCTGTTTCAGGCCGAGAACTTATAGAACCATCTTCGTATTAAACATTTTAGTTGGCCCGCAAAAAAATCTGAATTGATTGTTACAAAATTTTAATTCATTGGCATATATAATGAACATACGAACATACAAATCATTGAAATGAAATGAAATTATTTATTAGCCATAAGACTGATACTTGAGCATCGGTTTCGTCAACAGTATACAATTAAATAAAAAAAATATATATATACATAATATACCTTAAAGCTAGAAAAAACAAGAAACAGTTATATTAGTGGTTATTATAAAATACTTGTTATAATATGGAAAATGTAAAATAACTTAATCTAATATTTAATAATAAAAAGCACAGATTAAAATCCTAAAACAACTAACAGGAAAGAAAAGAAATAAAACAATAAGAACACAATCCGTCGCACTGGTCAGCGAAGGACGCAACGAAATAATCACACAGTACACAGTAAAAGAGTCAGTACATCCTACAGGCTTAAGTATTCGTTTAAAGAATAAAATGATCCCTGAACAAGAATTTTTTTTACTTCTGTTTTGAATTTATTACTGTTTGGTATGTTTTTTAATTTTGCAGGCAATTTGTTAAACAGAATAATGAAATTATAAATTGGGGATCTCTCAAAGAATGCCGTTCTATGTTTAGGTATACTAAGAATGTCACTATTTCGTGTATTATATCTGTGACCCTGACCCAGAGTAATTTTGTTTTACATATAAAACACATTTTAGAATATAAATAGAGTAAAAAGTCAAAATGCTGTTTTCCTTAAAAATGGGTCTACACGAATCCGTCGGCTTAAGACCAAATATCAACCTCAGTATTCTTTTCTGAGCCAGAAACACTCTATTCACCTTACACCCTCTTCCCCAAGACATGACATTGCTTGACAGATGACTGTATGCCAGAGAATAATACACAGTCAGCAATCCAGCCCGGTCTAGAGATGACCTCATCTGCAAAATAGCAAAGAAGGCAGAATTTAATTTTTTACAAACATGTTCAATATTGGAAAAGAAATGCGATTCATCAAGCCACGTGCCTAAAAATTTAGCATAAGCTGAGGTTTCAATATTATACGTTACTTTATCCTCTACAAGCAATGGTTTTTTTTATATTGAAATTTATATATACAGTCTTTGTCGGGTTAAGTATTAACTGATTACGCTGACACCAAATCTTCAACTCCTCACATACCCCTCCCGCTGTACGCAACAGCTCCTCTGGGGCATCCGCAGATATAGCTATCGTGGTATCATCAGCAAACATAACCAACATTCCCCTACTGATGAAGCTAGGTAGGTCGTTAACATAAATCATAAACAAGAGCGGCCCCAAAACTGACCCCTGCGGCACACCCAAGGCGACTTTTTTACAATCCGATTTACTTTTTTGGTATCGAACAAACATACTCCTATCAGACATATACGAGTCGATGAGTTTTAGGATATTTCCTTTTATACTCGAAGCAAAGAGCTTTCTCAATAAGAACTCTCTACTCACAGTATCAAACGCACTTGTTAAGTCAAATATTAGACACATCACATACTTGCCCCTGTCGAGCTTTGTATATACAAAATTAAGTGAATCACAGCATGCTGTCTCGATGGATTTGTTCTGTCTGAAACCATGTTGACAAGGAGTAATAATTGAATTATGGTTAAAAAAATTTGTCAAATTTTCTTATATTATTTTTTCAAAGACTTTAGAAAATACACTCAGTATAGATATTTGCCTGTAATTGGCCGGGTTGTGAGGATCATCCTTTTTATATATTGGTGTAACTGCCACCTGCTTTAGTATTTGAGGAAAAATGCCCTCTGAAAGTAATCTGTTTATTAAATATGTCAAGGGAAGTGCGACAGATTCTGAAATTAATTTTAAAATTTGAGGACTTATACTATCGGAACCTGAGGAGCGTTTGTTCTTTAACGAATTAATAGTCGATACTATCCTTTCTTGAACCACCGCAAAAATTCTATAGTTGTTGCTGGTAAGAACATGTTTCGACCGTAGGCCTCAAACAACTTCAACTTGGTCGCAAGTTTAGACACTCATTTTGCGCTTCTTAGCCTGCCTTTTAAAAGCAGCCTCTGGGTTGTCCCTTGTAATAGTCCAGCAATAGTCGGGTAACATCTCACAGTTTCATTTTCCCTGATACCTTCTTTCCATGTTTGAAATATCCTGGTGGAACCTCTCACCATACTCGTCACTTACAGCATCACAATTTTCCGGAAAGTAATCCAGATAAGAATCCAAGAAATTAATTTTCAAGGATATGTTACGCCCTAGATTTTGGTAACACGAAAGAAATTGGGCAACCAAATCTTTATAGTTTTCTGCATTTATGTTTTCCAAAAAATTTGTTGCAACCATTTTAAAGGCATTCCAAGCGTTCTTTTCATTACTTTCAAGTATGGAATCGAATTGCGCATCTCGGAAAAGTTTCCTAATCTGGAGACCCACAAGTATTCCCTCTTTAATTTTAGCGTTACTGATTCTAGGGAGATTTTCTTTTAAATACCTAAAAGCACGGTCTTTTTTGTTCATGGCCTTTACAAAATTTTATATAAAGTGGCGGTAGTAAAATCTTTCCAAGGGGAACTAATGGAGCGTTGGTTACCTTTTTCTTTCCTGGCTGAAAAGACTCTCTTGGTGACCAAATTTTCTTTCTGTAGCGATCCGATCGTGCTATACTGTCACATTCGCAGAGGAAGCAACAGTATTTGTTATAACCTAGCTGCATTCCAAGCAAAATCCCCACATTTCTTAAATACGTACAAATTTGCCATTTATATATTTCATATTGTATGGTTTCCAATAACAATTCCAAATTGCTATAAATTTCTTTCATGTGGACTGCATGGCCAAGTGGGACCGAATGTAACTTGTTCCCATTATGGAGTAACACAACTTTAAGACTTACTTTTGCGGAATCAATCAAAAATCTCTAGTCTTTTGGATCATCAGATTTAAAGCTGTCATTAATTCCTTAATGTCCCTCGAGGTTATTAAATTGTTTTCCATATTAAAAAACAGTGATAGGTTTTTCTGACGGCTTCGGTACACCTAAACTCTTATTTCATCTTGAAGTTCATTATTGCAATCGAGAGGCCAATAGCTCTGCTTTTTTCTTGAGCAATTCCAAATACCTTATAAGATAACTTAATTCGCTTTAACTTATTTTGTGAGGCTTTTTACTGGGAAGTTCACAGACAAAATTGGAGTATTGTGAGGTTGATGGGCGGGCGATATTTTCCGGTAAACTACCGTTTGAATCCATGTCAGAATCAAGGGTATATTCCTGAGGTGGGTTGGATACGGATAACTCATCACTATGGGGCACAGGGGTCTAACGGATTGGAAATTTGGATCTTATGCTTTTTTCCACTTAGCCAGCCACGAATGTTGGACGCACATTTGTTGCAACTGGTATGGGGAGACAAATTTTTATCCTGGTCTCCAACTTTGCAGCCATAACACAAGCGGTTAGCCTTTTGTATTAAAGGGCTAAGAATACGTTTTTGTTTCACAACAGTCATTTCACTACATATATAACAAAAATGATCCGGTTTATTTTCACAAACTAGCGACATGTCGTTCAAAACTCCCTAATCTCTCATATACAAACAGGTCTCGATCAACTGGAGGTTGAAATACAACTAACTAACAACAACATACACGAAATATAAAAGAATTTCTAGTTTATTCTTTCAATTTTTTGAAAATTCTAAGTTACTCTTAAACATTAACAATATTTTTCATAAATTTTTGGCCTTTTAGCGATAAAATCATCATTATTACTCAACTTCAGCACCGTCAGAATTTCCTTACGAAAAAGGTAAACGAACTCCCTTAATAACCGATTGTTCCTGCACTTCAACGGCGAAATTTTCCTTCCGCAAAGTCAAATTTAATTAAAGAAACCCTTAACTTCGGGATTAATTAGTAAGGTGACAGGCGCACTTCCTCCGCCAAGGACTTTAGATAAATATATATGCGGTCCAATAATAACAGGGGCCTCGGAGGCGCGAGACTACGTAAATTATAAATTAGGCAATTAGAATGGAGTCTTAGGGTTTTCGGGGGGGCCTTAAATTATGATTTATTTTGGAATATTTTAAAATGTTGTTTCGCGAACAGCTTAGCTTTCTGGAAAATGATTTAGGAATTTATTTTTAGTATGGAATCGAGACTGCCTTAAAGGATTGTTTTTCTTCAAACTGTCTAGTGGTATTCCTAAAAAATTCTCTTAAGAGTGGTAATTTGTCTTAAGTTGGAAGAACCTTGACTAAAATGTGGTTGGGGAAATAGGGCTAGAGGATCTGGGTTAGCCCGCAAAGTATCCCTTACGACTTAGCAGAAGCAGGGGAACACAATAGATCTACTAGGTCGCAATCCCCAACTTTACAACCATATATATATATATATATATATATATATATATATATATATATATATATATATATATATATATATATATATATGTATAAGTTATGGTCGGCGAATTAGAACTGGCACTACCATTCACAAATTTTAGAAAATTTACTGGTATATAATTTAAATAACATTTAGTGAGATTATTTCTCTTGAGATAAGAACCTTTACATTTTAAGTTCCTCTTTTACTCCATGGAAATTAGGTCAAAAAAGAGCTGTTTTGTTAACAAAAATGTAATATTGGTTTTTTTGCTGGAATGTGTTCATTTCAGCATCCTATAAAACATATCTTGATGGTAACACTGAAAGACCTGTGCAAAAAAAATGGCGGACCAAAAAGGGTCGCGATTTTCGGTTTTTTGAGTTTATCTCGAAAAGTAAAAGTTGTATCGAAAAATGTTTCAAACAAAAGTTGTAGATAATTGTAGTATTCTGTTGTGTTCCTCCAGTTTCTTTCGCGCAATTTGAGATTGTCTCAATTAAGTATGTGCTACGCTTTGGGTCTTGTAGTGATTCTGCGATAACTTGCCCAGTTGTTACTTAAGTTAATGATGGTAATTCCTAATGTTGCTTTATGGAGTAATTTTATTCTTTCTAGTTTTACGCTCAGAACTACTTAAGCCTTAAATTATCTATGACTACTACCTGTTCGAAATTTGTTAAGAACGTTTACATACTTAATAGTTTTTATTTAATTTTTTAGGATGAAATTTATTTCATTTTTGATAGTTGTATTGGGAGCTTCCCATATCCATTTTCTGTTAACGGTTTTCTTGAAGTAGGTGCTGTCGATAGATAAGTTCTAGTAATATGCACATTGAACCAGTCTTTCTCCTTTATATTTCTTGCCCCAATGCCAAAATTTCTCACACTTTGTTCCTGATTGGATCTTTTCCCTACTTGGGCAATGAAGTCCCAAATTAAGTACTTAAATTCTTTTGTTATTGTTTACCACCTGTGCTATTTGATTGTAAAATTCGTCTACGTCTTCCTCTGAGTAGGAGGTGGTTGGTATATATACTATACTTGTACGATTTGAATGGTGTATCTCTTTGATTGTCGTAGAGATAATCTGACAGCTCTGTCTTTAGTGCTTATTATATAGATTATCCTATCTTTCCATTGATTATTATTTAGGAATCTCACATCGTTTGTTCGTCCATTTGTTGTTACTTTGTGATAAAAGATATTGCCCGATTTAAGTTCCATTGACTCTTCTTCTTTCCGTCTTACTTCGCTGATTCCACTTTATGTTACTGCTTCATTCTATAACTAAATGAGTTGTAACTCGAAACGTGAATAACCATCTGGGGAAATTGAAAGAAAATGACTGACGAAGCCTTTATTTAATTTTTTCTATGCGTCCGAATGATTTTATTGTAAACTCATTCTTTTCTCCAAGAATTAGCTAAAATATTTCAAACAAAAGTTGTAGAGAATTAAAAAACCTATCGATTCATATAACATAAGTTATAGGTGGCGCCACTAGTTATCGAGATATTTTTTATTCGACAAATTTACGGTTTTGGTTTTTTTTTTTAAAAAAAGACATTTATTAACAAATTACCGATTTAAAATTTAACATAAGTATAGGTATTATCATTCTAAAAAAGTATGTCAAATCCAGAATCTGTAAGTTTTTTATTTTCTGAGAAATTTGATGTCAAAGTTGAAAATTCAACTTTAATTTTCCGCTTTCCTTATTAAGATACAATGCTCAATTTTAATGGAAATTGTTTGTATTGTTTTATATTTCGAAGATCTATAAAAAAGAAATTTTTTTCAATCGTGGGCCGATAAATTTTGCAATTACCTATTTTTGCACCAAAAAATTTGCGTCAACTTTTCACCAGATGGAGATAAATTTTTTTTTAATGCGTGCATTGGATTTAGATTTATCATTTTCGATCTCAAAAAAAAATTTTAATTTTGGATGAGAAAAAGTTTTTTTTTTCAAAAATTCATAATGGCGTGGCAAAAGAATATTAAGGGCTTAAATTTGCAGAATATGCTTTTTAATACTTATACTTTACCTGTGAATTTTTTGGATCCAAGAAATACACTTCCATACGATCTGGGAACCTTCGAAAATTGGGCCGAATCTAATCGAAAATAGCTGCTGCAGGCCACTGTCGGCGGGTTGCCATAGTTCAGGCGGAGTATTCATTGGCGCTTCAAGGAAACTTATGAATCACAAGTAATATTTATAATATTGATGTTGTTTTATTAATTTATATGAAAGTATCAATTTGTTTAGTCATATTAATTATTAATTTGTTTATTAACAAAATTTTTACAAAAAATTATAGAGAAAATCATACATATATTCAATTATATATTACATATTCTACTGTTTTTTCCTTTATATTATTGTCACGCCCAGTTTTGAGGTGTTACTAGGGACGTAGCATTTAGGAATTTGGTCTTCAGAGATTACACTTAAAATAAACTCTTTACTTCGGATTATATATAAAAAAATAGTTTAATAAAAAATAAGTCACATTAACATTTTGGACTGTACAACATTATGACTAAATTTTGACTTACATTAAGGTTATCTTCATCCCGACACTCTTCACGGGGGTTGTCACTAGAGTTCTCTATTTGTCGACCTGCTCAGGACTGGGACACGCTTGGGATTTTCGCTTCACTAACCTTCGGGGCAATTAACTAATTCCCAATAGACTAGCTGCTCTGCATCAGATGTGACATTATTATTATCTGACAGTTTATTAACAAAATTTTTACAAAAAATTATAGAGAAAATCATACAAATATTCAATTATATATTACATATTATACTATTTTTTCCCCTTTATATTAATATTACCTAATAGTTTATCAACAAAATTTTTACAAAAATTTCTATGAGCAAATCATATAAAAAAATAATAATAATATAAAGGAAAAAAACAGTATAATATCTAATACATAATTGAATATCGATATGATTTACTCTATAATTTTTTGTAAAAATTTTGTTAATAAACTGTTAGAAATAATAAGATAAAGGAAAAAACAATAGAATATGTAATATATATTGGAATATTTGTTTGATTTTCTCTATAATTTTTTGTAAAAATTTTGTTAATAAACAAATTAATAATTAATATGACTAAACAAATTGTTACTATCATGTAAATTAATAAAACAACATCAATATTATAAATATTGCTTGTGACGCATAAGTTTCCTTGAAGCGTCAATGAATAATGCGCCTGAACTATGGCAACCCGCCGACAGCGGCCTGCAGCAGCTTTTTTCGATTAGATTCGGCCCAATTTTCGAAAGTTCACAGATTATATGGAAGTGTACTTCTTGGATCCAAAAAATTCACAGGTAAAGTACAAGTATTAAAAAGTATCTTCTGCAAATTAGAGCCCTTAATATTCATTTGACACCCCACTATGAATTTATGAAAAAAAAGCGGTTTTCGAGATCGGAAATGATACATCTAAATCCAATGCACGTATTAAAATTTTTATCTCCATCCGGTGAAAAGTTATCGCAATTTTTTTGGTGCAAAAATTGGTTTTTGCGAAATTTCTCCGCCCACGATTAAAATTTTTTTAATAGATCTTCAAAATATAAAAAAATAGAAACAATTTCCATTAAAATTGATCATTATATCTTAATTAGGAAAGTGGAAAATTGAGGTTAAATTTCCAAATTTGACATCGAATTTTTCGGAAAATAAAAAACTCACAGATTCCGTGTTTGACATACATTTTTAGAATGATATTATCTATATTTATGTTAAGTTTTATATCGGTAAATTGTTAATAAATATCTTTTTTTTAAACAAAAAACCTAAATTTTGTCGAAAAACAATATATCTCGATAACTAGTGGTGCCACCTATAACTTATATTATAAAAATTGATAGGTTTTTTAATTATCTACAACTTTTGTTTGAAACATTTTTCGATACAACTTTTACTTTTCGAAATAAACTCAAAAAACCGTAACCATTTTTGGTCCGCCATTTTTTTTGCACAGGTCTTTCAGAGTTACCATTGAGATATGTTTTATAGGATGCCAAAATAAACACATTCCAGCAAAAAAAAAAATGTTACATTTTTGTTATTGATGAAAGTCTATTTTTAATATTTTTAAGATTATTATTTATAAAATTTCTATTTGGAGTAAATCCAGAGATAAGAACTCTTTTACTTATGAATTTAATATTAAGATGTGATATTTTAGGGACAAATATAATACGCAAATTTAATATTCAGGTTACAGAAAAAACCATCAATATATATTTTTTAATATACTAAAAAAAAATAACCCAAAATATATTCAGACATCGGAAACAGTTCGCTTCAAAAACAAACGATAAATAAAACCAAAAACGCTGTTCTCATACAAAATACTCTGCTGACTCTCGCGTTGTCAGTAAAGAGTAAAAGACGATTTTTCTAAACGTAAGACAAATTCGAGCCCATTATTTTAGACAAAAACAACAGTCAAATAGAAAGGTTTCAGAATATTCCGGAGTTTGAATAACGAAATGCTCGCATACATCACTTCTGGCTCGCGCTGCATTCTTTTGCATTGTTTAGACATTTTCATGTCGAATAAGTCAGAAAAAGAAAAAATAATGAGCTCGAATTCTTCTGTGTAGGATGTTATGGAAATTTCTAAAGTGCGGTACGAAAAATGTACAGGATGTATGTAGTAATACAGTGAAATCCCATCTGAAATAACCTGATAAATGGGGTTTGAATTTTTTTTAAATTTTCCCCAAAATACTATTTATTTTATGGATTCTGACAATTTATTCAATCCTTATCTATAACACTTACAGGTATTTTTCTTCTCATTAATGCTAGTTGAAAAATATTTAAAATTTTATAACGCCAGGTTTATCAACATTTAAAAATTTTTTTCATTAATTTGGCAACGTTGCAAAAAAAATTAAAACTAATTTTAAGAGTTCAGAGAGAAATTTGTGGGGGACATAATCATGTAAAAATATATAGGGTGTTTCATTAAAAACAAATAATATTATTTAATTGTTCTACTTTTCAGTATCACCCTGTATAATCAAATATATATATATATATATATATATATATATATATATATATATATATATATATATATATATATATATCTTCTTCTTCTGGTGCCATGTGCAAAGCCGCACGTCGGCGATCAAATGTCCATTCCTCTTCTAAAGTTATAAGACGGCCAGGACACCCTCTTCGGCCTGTCTAAATATAGTTGCGGCGTCCGATACTCCACACCAGTCTCTTATATTTCGTAGCCAAGAATGTTGTTTTCTGCCTGGTCCGCGCTTTCCCTCTATTTTTCCTTGCAAATTCAACCTTGGTATGGAGTATCTGGATCCTCTCAACATATGTCCCAAGTAAGACACTTTACGCTGCTTTACCGTGTCCAGCAGTTGTCTTTCTACGCCACTCCTTCTTAAAACTTCTTCATTTGTGAGATGAGCAGTCCAGGGAATACGTAGCAGTCGACGAAGTGTCCATAGTTCGAAGGCTTCGATCCTATTCAGTGTTCTAACTTTAAGTGACCATGTTTCAACGCCATACAATACCATAGGCCATACATAGCATTTCAAAACACGTATTCTGGTATTTAGTGGTAAATGCCTGCAAAGAAGAAAATTATTGATTTTAAAAAATGCTGTTTTTGCTCGGCCTATTCGTCCTTTCACTTCTTCATCACAGTCCCACTTTTCATTCAAGGTAGCTCCGAGATATGTAAACCTCGCGACGCGCTCAATTATGTTCCCGTTGATACTGAGGGGAGTATTGCGTTGATGCCTCCTAATCACCATCATTTTTGTCTTGGCAATATTAATTCGTAGCCCAAACTGTTCACCGGATTCGTTAATTTTATTCAATATTGCCTGAAGGTCTTCGATGTTATTGGCTAGTATAGTGGTATCGTCTGAGTAACGAATATTATTCATTGGTATGCCGTTAATTTTGATACCTCGTGTCTCTTCTTCCAAAGCTAGTTGAAAGATTTTCTCAACATAAATATTGAATAAAATAGGGGACAAAATACACCCCTGTCGGACTCCCTTCAATATGCCAAAAGTGTCCGTTAACAGATCGGTATTAATGCGGACTTCTGCTGATTGGTTCCAATACAGTTCTTTTATTATTCTTATATCCTTATCGTCAATACCAATTTCCTGCAATCTCTCCAAAAGTGGCCCATGTCTAACATTGTCAAAGGCTTTTTGGTAGTATATATATACAGGGTGATTCAAAAATCGATCACGAAACTTAAGGGGGTGATTCTACTTGACAAAATAATGGTAGAGCTTCATATAATTTTTTTTCAAAATGTCATTCGTTTTCGAGTTACAAGCCGTCCAAGTTCAAGTTTTTATTTTTTGTTTTTTGAATTACTCGCTTACAGGAAAACCTATTTGACTAATATTTGAAAGATAGGCTAAGTCTTCTGCGCTTCATCATTTTAGTAACAATTCACATTGATTGTTTGCCGCTAGAGGGCACTTTACCTACATTGAAAATTGTTTTTTTGTCATATTTTTTTAGTGTTGACAGCTACAGTAGTTTTTGGCATAATTTCTGAAAGACTGACGCCAGGCCTTTAAAAAAGGTGCTCTTTATTTACATCGCTAAACCCAACGGTTTAGACGTAAATCACCCTTAAAAATTAAGTGGTAAATTTACTTTTCTCATTTCATTACCACCAGCTACCAGGTAAATAGCTATCAAAGTATACTAGAGCTGTCAGTTTAACATCAAGTAAATTCGCTTTTTAAACTATTTAATTTATAATCTTAAAATAACTAATAATGGCTAATCACCAATATTCAAATATCGAATATTGTGATATCCATTTTTGTTATGGAAAAGCAAATGGTAATGCAGAGTTGGCAAGAAGATATTATATGGAGAGTTATCCGGAAAGAAATATCCCTCATGCTCAAACATTTTCCAGTGTGCACAGGAGGCTTGCGGAATGTGGTTCCTTTAAAAGTTATAATGGAAATAGGGGAAGACCTAGAACTGCTAGAAACGTGCAACAAGAAGAAAGAGCGCCCCACTTTAGTATACGTGTCCGAAAGTATTTGAATGCAACGTATCCTGAGCGATGGATAGGACGAAGTGGATCATTGGCATGGGCAGCGAGGTCACCAGACCTTAATCCTATGGATGTTTTCTTTTGGGGTCATTTGAAACAATTGGTGTACGATATTCCAGTAATCAACGTCGAGGATCTTCGCTTCAGGATAATCGAAAAGTGGCAAATTATTAAAGAAACACCAGGAATTTTTCATCGAGTTAGGCGACATTTTTTGAAGAGTGTTAGGAAATGTATGGAAGAAAATGGGGGACATTTTGAGAATCTTTTTTAGTTTGTTTAGTACTGTTTCATTAATTTTTATCAATTAAATGTATATCGCAATAATCCATAATATGAAAATTTACTGATTAGCCATTATTAGTTATTTTAAGATTATAAATTAAATAGTTTAAAAAGCGAATTTATTTGATGTTAAACTGACAGCTCTAGTATACTTTGATAGCTATTTACCTGGTAGCTGGTGGTAATGAAATGAGAAAAGTAAATTTACCACTTAATTTTCAAGGGTGATTTACGTCTAAACCGTTGGGTTTAGCGATGTAAATAAAGAGCACCTTTTTTAAAGGCCTGGCATCAGTCTTTCAGAAATTATGCCAAAAACTACTGTAGCTGTCAACACTAAAAAGTTATGACCAAAAAACAATTTTCAATGTAGGTAAAGTGCCCTCTAGCGGCAAACAATCAATGTGAAGTGTTACTAAAATGATGAAGCGCAGAAGACTTAGCCTATCTTTCAAATATTAGTCAAATCGGTTTTCCTGTAAGCGAGTAATTCAAAAAAAAAAAATAAAAACTTGAATTTGGACGGCTTGTAACTCGAAAACGAATGACATTTTGAAAAAAAATTATATGAAGCTCTACCCTTATTTTGTCAAGTAGAATCACCCTCTTAAGTTTCGTGATCGATTTTTGAATCACCCTGTATAAAAGGTAGAATCGGTTTTATTTTTCTGTACTCAAATCTCTTCTGAAGGAGAGGGGCGATCGCAAGAAAAACAAGTTGTCAACGGGAGGAACTGCCAGCAGCATACACATTTCTAATATAAAAGGCAGAATTGGTTTTATTTTCCTGTACTCAAAGCTCTTGGAAAGGAGAGGGGCGATCGCAAGAAAAACAAGTTGTCAACGGAAAGGAGTGTAAACAGCATACACATTTCTAATATAAAAGGCAGAATCGGTTTTATTTTCCTGTACTCAAAGCTCTTGGGAAGGAGAGGGGCGATCGCAAGAAAAACAAGATGTCAACGGAAGGGAGTGCCAACAGCATACACATTTCTAATATAAAAGGCAGAATCGGTTTTATTTTCCTGTACTCAAAGCTCCTGGAAAGGAGTGGGGCGATCACAAGAAAAACAAGTTTTCAACGAGAGGGAGTGCTAACGGCATACACATTTCTAATATAAAAGGCAGAATCGGTTTTATTTTCCTGTACTCAAAGCTCTTGGGAAGGAGTGGGGCGATCACAAGAAAAACAAGTTTTCAACGAGAGGGAGTGCCAACGGCATACACATTTCTAATATAAAAGGCAAAATCGGTTTTATTTTCCTGTACTCAAAGCTCTTGGGAAAGAGAGGGGCGATCGCAAGAAAAACAAGTTGTCAACGGAAGGGAGTGCCAACAGCATACACATTTCTAATATAAAAGGCAGAATCGGTTTTATTTTATTGTACTCAAAGCTCTTGGGAAGGAGAGGAGCGATCGCAAGAAAAACAAGTTGTCAACGTAAGGGAGTGCCAACAGCATACACATTTCTAATATAAAAGGCAGAATCGGTTTTATTTTCCTGTACTCAAAGCTCTTGGAAAGGAGTGGGGCGATCACAAGAAAAACAAGTTTTCAACGAGAGGGAGTGCCAACGGCATACACATTTCTAATATAAAAGGCAGAATCGGTTTTATTTTCCTGTACACAAAGCTCTTGGGAAAGAGAGGGGCGATCGCAAGAAAAACAAGTTGTCAACAGAAGGGAGTGCCAACAGCATACACATTTCTAATATAAAAGGCAGAATCGGTTTTATTTTATTGTACTCAAAGCTCTTGGGAAGGAGAGGGGCGATCGCAAGAAAAGCAAGTTGTCAACGTAAGGGAGTGCCAACAGCATACACATTTCTAATATAAAAGGCAGAATCGGTTTTATTTTCCTGTACTTAAAGCTCTTGGGAAGGAGAGGGGCGATCGCAAGAAAAACAAGTTGTCAACGGGAGGGAGTGCCAACAGCTTACACATTTCTAATATAAAAGGCAGAATCGGTTTTATTTTCCTGTACTCAAAGCTCTTGGAAAAGAGAGGGGCGATCACAAGAAAAGCAAGTTGTCAACGGAAAGGAGTGCCAACAGCATACACATTTCTAATATAAAAGGCAGAATCGGTTTTATTTTCCTGTACTCAAAGCTCTTGGGAAGGAGAGGGGCGATCGCAAGAAAAATAAGATGTCAACGGGAGGGAGTGCCAACAGCATACACATTTCTAATATAAAAGGCAGAATCGGTTTTATTTTCCTGTACTCAAAGCTCTTGGGAAGGAGAGGGGCGATCGCAAGAAAAACAAGTTGTCAACGGAAGGGAGTGCCAACAGCATACACATTTCTAATAGAAAAGGCAGAATCGGTTTTATTTTCTTGTACTCAAAGCTCTTGGGAAGGAGAGGGGCGATCGCAAGAAAAACAAGTTGTCAACGGAAGGGAGTGCCAACAGCATACACATTTCTAATATAAAAGGCAGAATCGGTTTTATTTTCCTGTACTCAAAGCTCTTGGGAAGGAGAGGGGCGATCGCAAGAAAAACAAGTTGTCAACTGAAGGGAGTGCCAACAGCATACACATTTCTAATACAAAAGGCAGAATCGGTTTTATTTTCCTGTACTCAAAGCTCTTGGGAAGGAGAGGGGCGATCGCAAGAAAAACAAGTTGTCAACGGGAGGGAGTGCCAACAGCATACACATTTCTAATATAAAACGCAGAATCGGTTTTATTCTCCTGTACTCAAAGCTCTTGGGAAGGAGAGGGGCGATCGCAAGAAAAACAAGTTGTCAACGGAAGGGAGTGCCAGCAGCATACACATTTCTAATATAAAACGCAGAATCGGTTTTATTCTCCTGTACCCAAAGCTCTTGGGAAGGAGAGGGGCGATCGCAAGAAAAACAAGTTGTCAACGGGAGGGAGTGCCAACAGCATACACATTTCTAATATAAAAGGCAGAATCGGTTTTATTTTCCTGTACTCAAAGCTCTTGGGAAGGAGAGGGGCGATCGCAAGAAAAACAAGTTGTCAACGGGAGGGAGTGCCAGCAGCATACACATTTCTAATATAAAACGCAGAATCGGTTTTATTTTCCTGTACTCAAAGCTCTTGGGAAGGAGAGGGGCGATCGCAAGAAAAACAAGTTGTCAACGGAAGGGAGTGCCAGCAGCATACACATTTCTAATATAAAACGCAGAATCGGTTTTATTTTCCTGTTTTCAAAGCTCTTGGGAAGGAGAGGGGCGATCGCAAGAAAAACAAGTTGTCAACGGGAGGGAGTGCCAGCAGCATACACATTTCTAATATAAAACGCAGAATCGGTTTTATTCTCCTGTACCCAAAGCTCTTGGGAAGGAGAGGGGCGATCGCAAGAAAAACAAGTTGTCAACGGGAGGGAGTGCCAACAGCATACACATTTCTAATATAAAAGGCAGAATCGGTTTTATTTTCCTGTACTCAAAGCTCTTGGGAAGGAGAGGGGCGATCGCAAGAAAAACAAGTTGTCAACGGGAGGGAGTGCCAGCAGCATACACATTTCTAATATAAAAGGCAGAATCGGTTTTATTTTCCTGTACTCAAAGCTCTTGGGAAGGAGAGGGGCGATCGCAAGAAAAACAAGTTGTCAACGGGAGGGAGTGCCAACAGCATACACATTTCTAATATAAAAGGCAGAATCGGTTTTATTTTCCTGTACTCAAAGCTCTAGGGAAGGAGAGGGGCGATCGCAAGAAAAAAAAGTTGTCAACGGGAGGGAGTGCCAACAGCATACACATTTCTAATATAAAAGGCAGAATCGGTTTTTATTATCCTGTACTCAAAGCTCTTGGGAAGGAGAGGGGCGATCGCAAGAAAAACAAGTTGTCAACGGGAGGGAGTGCCAACAGCATACACATTTCTAATATAAAAGGCAGAATCGGTTTTATTTTCCTGTACTCAAAGCTCTTGGGAAAGAGAGGGGCGATCGCAAGAAAAACAAGTTGTCAACGGGAGGGAGTGCCAACAGCATACACATTTCTAATATAAAAGGCAGAATCGGTTTTATTTTCCTGTACTCAAAGCTCTTGGGAAGGAGAGGGGCGATCGCAAGAAAAACAAGTTGTCAACGCAAGGGAGTGCCAACAGCATACACATTTCTAATATAAAAGGCAGAATCGGTTTTATTTTCCTGTACTCAAAGCTCTTGAGAAGGAGAGGGGCGATCGCAAGAAAAACAAGTTGTCAACGGAAGGGAGTGCCAACAGCATACACATTTCTAATATAAAACGCAGAATCGATTTTATTTTCCTGTACTCAAAGCTCTTGGGAAAGAGAGGGGCGATCGCAAGAAAAACAAGTTGTCAACGGGAGGGAGTGCCAACAGCATACACATTTCTAATATAAAAGGCAGAATCGGTTTTATTTTCCTGTACTCAAAGCTCTTGGGAAGGAGAGGGGCGATCGCAAGAAAAACAAGTTGTCAACGCAAGGGAGTGCCAACAGCATATACATTTCTAATATAAAAGGCAGAATCGGTTTTATTTTCCTGTACTCACAGCTCTTGGGAAGGAGAGGGGCGATCGCAAGAAAAACAAGTTGTCAACGGGAGGGAGTGCCAACAGCATACACATTTCTAATATAAAAGGCAGAATCGGTTTTTATTATCCTGTACTCAAAGCTCTTGGGAAGGAGAGGGGCGATCGCAAGAAAAACAAGTTGTCAACGGAAGGGAGTGCCAACAGCATACACATTTCTAATATAAAAGGCAGAATCGGTTTTATTTTCCTGTACTCAAAGCTCTTGGGAAGGAGAGGGGCAATCGCAAGAAAAACAAGTTGTCAACGGGAGGGAGTGCCAACAGCATACACATTTCTAATATAAAAGGCAGAATCGGTTTTATTTTCCTGTACTCAAAGCTCTTGGGAAGGAGAGGGGCGATCGCAAGAAAAACAAGTTGTCAACGGGAGGGAGTGCCAACAGCATACACATTTCTAATATAAAAGGCAGAATCGGTTTTATTTTCCTGTACTCAAAGCTCTTGGGAAGGAGAGGGGCGATCGCAAGAAAAACAAGTTGTCAACGCAAGGGAGTGCCAACAGCATACACATTTCTAATATAAAACGCAGAATTGGTTTTATTTTCCCGAACTTAAAGCTCTTGGAAAGGAGAGGGGCGATCACAAGAAAAACTAGTTGTCAACGGGAGGGAGTGCCAACAGCATACACATTTCTAATATAAAAGGCAGAATCGGTTTTATTTTCCTGTACTCATAGCTCTTGGGAAAGAGAGGGGCGATCGCAAGAAAAACAAGTTGTCAACGGAAGGGAGTGCCAGCAGCATACACATTTCTAATATAAAAGGCAGAATCGGTTTTATTTTCCTGTACTCAAAGCTCTTGGGAAAGAGAGGGGCGATCGCAAGAAAAACAAGTTGTCAACGGGAGGGAGTGCCAGCAGCATACACATTTCTAATATAAAAGGCAGAATCGGTTTTATTCTCCTGTACTCAAAGCTCTTGGGAAGGAGAGGGGCGATCGCAAGAAAAACAAGTTGTCAACGGGAGGGAGTGCCAACAGCATACACATTTCTAATATAAAAGGCAGAATCGGTTTTATTTTCCTGTACTCAAAGCTCTTGGGAAAGAGAGGGGCGATCGCAAGAAAAACAAGTTGTCAACGGGAGGGAGTGCCAACAGCATACACATTTCTAATATAAAAGGCAGAATCGGTTTTATTTTCCTTTACTCAAAGCTCTTGGGACGGAGAGGGGCTATCGCAAGAAAAACAAGTTGTCAACGGAAGGGAGTGCCAACAGCATACACATTTCTAATATAAAACGCAGAATCGGTTTTATTTTCCTGTACTCAAAGCTCTTGGGAAAGAGAGGGGCGATCGCAAGAAAAACAAGTTGTCAACGGGAGGGAGTGCTAACAGCATACACATTTCTAATATAAAAGGCAGAATCGGTTTTATTTTCCTGTACTCAAAGCTCTTGGGAAAGAGGGGGGCGATTGCAAGAAAAACAAGTTGTCAACGGGAGGGAGTGCCAGCAGCATACACATTTCTAATAGAAAAGGCAGAATCGGTTTTATTTTCCTGTACTCAAAGCTCTTGGGAAAGAGAGGGGCGATCGCAAGAAAAACAAGTTGTCAACGGAAGGGAGTGCCAACAGCATACACATTTCTAATATAAAAGGCAGAATCGGTTTTATTTTCCTGTACTCAAAGCTCTTGGGAAAGAGAGGGGCGATCGCAAGAAAAACAAGTTGTCAACGGAAGGTAGTGCCAACAGCATACACATTTCTAATATAAAAGGCAGAATCGGTTTTATTTTCCTGTACTCAAAGCTCTTGGGAAAGAGAGGGGCGATCGCAAGAAAAACAAGTTGTCAACGGAAGGGAGTGCCAACAGCATACACATTTCTAATATAAAAGGCAGAATCGATTTTATTTTCCTGTACTCAAAGCTCTTGGGAAGGAGAGGGGCGATCGCAAGAAAAACAAGTTGTCAACTTGAGGGAGTGCCAACAGCATACACATTTCTAATATAAAAGGCAGAATCGGTTTTATTTTCCTGTACTCAAAGCTCTTGGGAAAGAGAGGGGCGATCGCAAGAAAAACAAGTTGTCAACCTGAGGGAGTGCCAGCAGCATACACATTTCTAATATAAAAAGCAGAATCGGTTTTATTTTCCTCTACTCAAAGCTCTTGGGAAGGAGAGGGGCGATCGCAAGAAAAACAAGTTTTCAACGGGAGGGAGTGCCACCAGCATACACATTTCTAATATAAAAGGCAGAATCGGTTTTATTTGCCTGTACTCAAAGCTCTTGGGAAGGAGAGGGGCGATCGCAAGAAAAACAAGTTGTCAACGGGAGGGAGTGCCAACAGCATACACATTTCTAATATAAAAGGCAGAATCGGTTTTATTTTCTTGTACTCAAAGCTCTTGGGAAAGAGAGGGGCGATCGCAAGAAAAACAAGTTGTCAACGGGAGGGAGTGCCAGCAGCATACACATTTCTAATATAAAAGGCAGAATCGGTTTTATTTTCCTGTACTCAAAGCTCTTGGGAAAGAGAGGGGCGATCGCAAGAAAAACAAGTTGTCAACGGAAGGGAGTGCCAACAGCATACACATTTCTAATATAAAAGGCAGAATCGGTTTTATTTTCCTGTACTCAAAGCTCTTGGGAAAGAGAGGGGCGATCGCAAGAAAAACAAGTTGTCAACGGAAGGGAGTGCCAACAGCATACACATTTCTAATATAAAAGGCAGAATCGGTTTTATTTTCCTGTACTCAAAGCTCTTGGGAAAGAGAGGGGCGATCGCAAGAAAAACAAGTTGTCAACCTGAGGGAGTGCCAACAGCATACACATTTCTAATATAAAAGGCAGAATCGATTTTATTTTCCTGTACTCAAAGCTCTTGGGAAGGAGAGGGGCGATCGCAAGAAAAACAAGTTGTCAACCTGAGGGAGTGCCAACAGCATACACATTTCTAATATAAAAGGCAGAATCGGTTTTATTTTCCTGTACCCAAAGCTCTTGGGAAAGAGAGGGGCGATCGCAAGAAAAACAAGTTGTCAACCTGAGGGAGTGCCAACAGCGTACACATTTCTAATATAAAAGGCAGAATCGGTTTTATTTTCCTGTACTCAAAGCTCTTGGGAAAGAGAGGGGCGATCGCAAGAAAAACAAGTTGTCAACGGAAGGGAGTGCCAACAGTATACACATTTCTAATATAAAAGGCAGAATCGATTTTATTTTCCTGTACTCAAAGCTCTTGGGAAGGAGAGGGGCGATCGCAAGAAAAACAAGTTGTCAACCTGAGGGAGTGCCAACAGCATACACATTTCTAATATAAAAGGCAGAATCGGTTTTATTTTCCTGTACTCAAAGCTCTTGAGAAGGAGAGGGGCGATCGCAAGAAAAACAAGTTGTCAACCTGAGGGAGTGCCAACAGCATACACATTTTTAATATAAAAGGCAGAATCGGTTTTATTTTCCTGTACTCAAAGCTCTTGGGAAAGAGAGGGGCGATCGCAAGAAAAACAAGTTGTCAACCTGAGGGAGTGCCAACAGCATACACATTTCTAATATAAAAGGCAGAATCGATTTTATTTTCCTGTACTCAAAGCTCTTGGGAAGTAGAGGGGCGATCGCAAGAAAAACAAGTTGTCAACGGGAGGGAGTGCCAGCAGCATACACATTTCTAATATAAAAGGCAGAATGGGTTTTATTTGCCTGTACTCAAAGCTCTTGGGAAGGAGAGGGGCGATCGCAAGAAAAACAAGTTGTCAACGGGAGGGAGTGCCAGCAGCATACACATTTCTAATATAAAAGGCAGAATCGGTTTTATTTTCCTGTACTCAAAGCTCTTGGGAAAGAGAGGGGCGATCGCAAGAAAAACAAGTTGTCAACGGAAGGGAGTGCCAACAGCATACACATTTCTAATATAAAAGGCAGAATCGGTTTTATTTTCCTGTACTCAAAGCTCTTGGGAAAGAGAGGGGCGATCGCAAGAAAAACAAGTTGTCAACGGAAGGGAGTGCCAACAGCATACACATTTTTAATATAAAAGGCAGAATCGATTTTATTTTCCTGTACTCAAAGCTCTTGGGAAGGAGAGGGGCGATCGCAAGAAAAACAAGTTGTCAACCTGAGGGAGTGCCAACAGCATACACATTTCTAATATAAAAGGCAGAATCGGTTTTATTTTCCTGTACTCAAAGCTCTTGGGAAAGAGAGGGGCGATCGCAAGAAAAACAAGTTGTCAACCTGAGGGAGTGCCAGCAGCATACACATTTCTAATATAAAAAGCAGAATCGGTTTTATTTTCCTGTACTCAAAGCTCTTGGGAAGGAGAGGGGCGATCGCAAGAAAAACAAGTTGTCAACGGGAGGGAGTGCCAACAGCATACACATTTCTAATATAAAAGGCAGAATCGGTTTTATTTTCCTGTACTCAAAGCTCTTGGGAAAGAGAGGGGCGATCGCAAGAAAAGCAAGTTGTCAACGGGAGGGAGTGCCAGCAGCATACACATTTCTAATATAAAAGGCAGAATCGGTTTTATTTTCCTGTACTCAAAGCTCTTGGGAAAGAGAGGGGCGATCGCAAGAAAAACAAGTTGTCAACGGGAGGGAGCGCCAGCAGCATACACATTTCTAATATAAAAGGCAGATTCGGTTTTATTTTCCTGTACTCAAAGCTCTTGGGAAAGAGAGGGGCGATCGCAAGAAAAACAAGTTGTCAACGGAAGGGAGTGCCAACAGCATACACATTTCTAATATAAAAGGCAGAATCGGTTTTATTTTCCTGTACTCAAAGCTCTTGGGAAAGAGAGGGGCGATCGCAAGAAAAACAAGTTGTCAACGGAAGGGAGTGCCAACAGCCTACACATTTCTAATATAAAAGGCAGAATCGATTTTATTTTCCTGTACTCAAAGCTCTTGGGAAGGAGAGGGGCGATCGCAAGAAAAACAAGTTGTCAACCTGAGGGAGTGCAAACAGCATACACATTTCTAATATAAAAGGCAGAATCGGTTTTATTTTCCTGTACTCAAAGCTCTTGGGAAAGAGAGGGGCGATCGCAAGAAAAACAAGTTGTCAACCTGAGGGAGTGCCAACAGCGTACACATTTCTAATATAAAAGGCAGAATCGGTTTTATTTTCCTGTACTCAAAGCTCTTGGGAAGGAGAGGGGCGATCGCAAGAAAAACAAGTTGTCAACCTGAGGGAGTGCCAACAGCATACACATTTTTAATATAAAAGGCAGAATCGGTTTTATTTTCCTGTACTCAAAGCTCTTGGGAAAGAGAGGGGCGATCGCAAGAAAAACAATTTGTCAACCTGAGGGAGTGCCAACAGCATACACATTTCTAATATAAAAGGCAGAATCGGTTTTATTTCCCTGTACTCATAGCTCTTGGGAAGGAGAGGGGCGATCGCAAGAAAAACAAGTTGTCAACCTGAGGGAGTGCCAACAGCATATACATTTCTAATATAAAAGGCAGAATCGGTTTTATTTCCCTGTACTCATAGCTCTTGGGAAGGAGAGGGGCGATCGCAAGAAAAACAAGTTGTCAACCTGAGGGAGTGCCAACAGCATACACATTTCTAATATAAAAGGCAGAATCGGTTTTATTTTCCTGTACTCAAAGCTCTTGGGAAAGAGAGGGGCGATCGCAAGAAAAACAAGTTGTCAACGGAAGGGAGTGCCAACAGCATACACATTTCTAATATAAAAGGCAGAATCGGTTTTATTTTCCTGTACTCCAAGCTCTTGGGAAAGAGAGGGGCGATCGCAAGAAAAACAAGTTGTCAACGGAAGGGAGTGCCAACAGCATACACATTTCTAATATAAAAGGCAGAATCGATTATATTTTCCTGTACTCAAAGCTCTTGGGAAGGAGAGGGGCGATCGCAAGAAAAACAAGTTGTCAACCTGAGGGAGTGCCAACAGCATACACATTTCTAATATAAAGGCAGAATCGATTTTATTTTCCTGTACTCAAAGCTCTTGGGAAAGAGAGGGGCGATCGCAAGAAAAACAAGTTGTCAACGGAAGGGAGTGCCAACAGCATACACATTTCTAATATAAAAGGCAGAATCGGTTTTATTTTCCTGTACTCAAAGCTCTTGGGAAAGAGAGGGGCGATCGCAAGAAAAACAAGTTTTCAACGGAAGGGAGTGCCAACAGCATACACATTTCTAATATAAAAGGCAGAATCGATTTTATTTTCCTGTACTCAAAGCTCTTGGGAAGGAGAGGGGCGATCGCAAGAAAAACAAGTTGTCAACCTGAGGGAGTGCCAACAGCATACATATTTCTAATATAAAAGGCAGAATCGGTTTTATTTTCCTGTACTCAAAGCTCTTGGAAAGGAGAGGGGCGATCACAAGAAAAACAAGTAGTCAACAAGAGGGAGTGAAAACAGCATACATATTTTTAATATAAAAGGCAGAATCGGTTTTATTTTCCTGTACTCAAAGCTCTTGGGAAGGAGAGGGGCGATCGCAAGAAAAACAAGTTGTCAACCTGAGGGAGTGCCAGCAGCATACACATTTCTAATATAAAAGGCAGAATCGGTTTTATTTTCCTGTACTCAAAGCTCTTGGAAAGGAGAGGGGCGATCACAAGAAAAACAAGTTGTCAACAAGAGGGAGTGCCAACAGCATACACATTTCTAATATAAAAGGCAGAATCGGTTTTATTTTCCTGTACTCAAAGCTCTTGGGAAGGAGAGGGGCGATCGCAAGAAAAACGAGTTGTCAACGGAAGGGAGTGCCAACAGCATACACATTTCTAATATAAAAGGCAGAATCGGTTTTATTTTCCTGTACTCAAAGCTCTTGGGAAAGAGAGGGGCGATCGCAAGAAAAACAAGTTGTCAACGGAAGGGAGTGCCAACAGCATACACATTTCTAATATAAAAGGCAGAATCGGTTTTATTTTCCTGTACTCAAAGCTCTTGGGAAAGAGAGGGGCGATAGCAAGAAAAACAAGTTGTCAACGGAAAGGAGTGCCAACAGCATACACATTTCTAATATAAAAGACAGAATCGGTTTTATTTTCCTGTACTCAAAGCTCTTGGAAAGGAGTGGGGCGATCACAAGAAAAAAAAAGTTTTCAACGAGAGGGAGTGCCAACGGCATACACATTTCTAATATAAAAGGCAGAATCGGTTTTATTTTCCTGTACTCAAAGCTCTTGGGAAAGAGAGGGGCGATAGCAAGAAAAACAAGTTGTCAACGGAAAGGAGTGCCAACAGCATACACATTTCTAATATAAAAGGCAGAATCGGTTTTATTTTCCTGTACTCAAAGCTCCTGGGAAGGAGAGGGGCGATCGCAAGAAAAACAAGATGTCAACGGAAGGGAGTGCCAACAGCATACACATTTCTATTATAAAAGGCAGAATCGGTTTTATTTTCCTGTACTCAAAGCTCTTGGGAAGGAGAGGGGCGTTCGCAAGAAAAACAAGTTGTCAACGGAAGGAAGTGCCAACAGCATACACATTTCTAATATAAAAGGCAGAATCGGTTTTATTTTCCTGTACTCAAACTCTTGGGAAGGAGAGGGGCGATCGCAAGAAAAACAAGTTGTCAACGGAAGGGAGTGCCAACAGCATACACATTTCTAATAGAAAAGGCAGAATCGGATTTATTTTCCTGTACTCAAAGCTCCTGGGAAGGAGAGGGGCAATCGCAAGAAAAACAAGTTGTCAACGGGAGGGAGTGACAACAGCATACACATTTCTAATATAAAATGCAGAATCGGTTTTATTTTCCTGTACTCAAAGCTCTTGGGAAGGAGAGGGGCGATCGCAAGAAAAACAAGTTGTCAACGGGAGGGAGTGCCAACAGCTTACACATTTCTAATATAAAAGGCAGAATCGGTTTTATTTTCTTGTACTCAAAGCTCTTGAGAAGGAGAGGGGCGATCGCAAGAAAAACAATTTGTCAACGGAAGGGAGTGCCAACAGCATACATATTTCTAATATAAAAGACACAATCGGTTTTATTTTCCTGTACTCAAAGCTCTTGGAAAGGAGAGGGGCGATCCCAAGAAAAACAAGTTGTCAACGGGAGGGAGTGCCAACAGCATACACATTTCTAATATAAAAGGCAGAATCGGTTTTATTTTCCTGTACTCAAAGCTCTTGGGAAGGAGAGGGGCGATCGCAAGAAAAACAAGTTGTCAACGGGAGGGAGTGTCAACAGCTTAGACATTTCTAATATAAAAGGCAGAATCGGTTTTATTTTCCTGTACTCAAAGCTCTTGGGAAGGAGAGGGGCGATCGCAAGAAAAACAAGTTGTCAACGGAAGGGAGTGCCAACAGCATACATATTTCTAATATAAAAGACACAATCGGTTTTATTTTCCTGTACTCAAAGCTCTTGGAAAGGAGAGGGGCGATCCCAAGGAAAAAAAGTTGTCAACGGGAGGGAGTGCCAACAGCATACACATTTCTAATATAAAAGGCAGAATCGGTTTTATTTTATTGTACTCAAAGCTCTTGGGAAGGAGAGGGGCGATCGCAAGAAAAACAAGTTGTCAACGAAAGGGAGTGCCAACAGCATACACATTTCTAATATAAAAGGCAGGATCGGTTTCATTTTCCTGAACTTATAGCTCTTGGAAAGGAGAAGGACGATCACAAGAAAAACAAGTTGTCAACGGGAGGGAGTGCCAACAGCATACACATTTCTAATACAAAAGGCAGAATCGGTTTTATTTTCTTGTACTCAAAGCTCTTGGGAAAGAGAGGGGCGATCGCAAGAAAAACAAGTTGTCAACGGAAGGGAGTGCCAACAGCATACACATTTCTAATATAAAAGGCAGAATCGGTTTTATTTGCCTGTACTCAAAGCTCTTGGGAAGGAGAGGGGCGATCGCAAGAAAAACAAGTTGTCAACGGAAGGGAGTGCCAGCAGCATACACATTTCTAATATAAAACGCAGAATCGGTTATATTTTCCTGTACTCAAAGCTCTTGGGAAGGAGAGGGGCGATCGCAAGAAAAACAAGTTGTCAACGGGAGGGAGTGCCAGCAGCATACACATTTCTAACATAAAACGCAGAATCGGTTTTATTCTCCTGTACTCAAAGCTCTTGGGAAGGAGAGGGGCGATCGCAAGAAAAACAAGTTGTCAACGGAAGGGAGTGCCAGCAGCATACACATTTCTAATATAAAACGCAGAATCGGTTTTATTCTCCTGTACTCAAAGCTCTTGGGAAGGAGAGGGGCGATCGCAAGAAAAACAAGTTGTCAACGGGAGGGAGTGCCAACAGCATACACATTTCTAACATAAAAGGCAGAATCGGTTTTATTTTCCTGTACTCAAAGCTCTTGGGAAGGAGAGGGGCGATCGCAAGAAAAACAAGTTGTCAACGGGAGGGAGTGCCAACAGCATACACATTTCTAATATAAAAGGCAGAATCGGTTTTATTTTCCTGTACTCAAAGCTCTTGGGAAGGAGAGGGGCGATCGCAAGAAAAACAAGTTGTCAACGGGAGGGAGTGCCAACAGCATACACATTTCTAATATAAAAGACAGAATCGGTTTTATTTTCCTGTACTCAAAGCTCTTGGGAAGGAGAGGGGCGATCGCAAGAAAAACAAGTTGTCAACGGAGGGGAGTGCCAGCAGCATACACATTTCTAATATAAAACGTAGAATCGGTTTTATTTTCCTGTACTCAAAGCTCTTGGGAAGGAGAGGGGCGATCGCAAGAAAAACAAGTTGTCAACGGGAGGGAGTGCCAACAGCATACACATTTCTAATATAAAAGGCAGAATCGGTTTTTATTATCCTGTACTCAAAGCTCTTGGGAAGGAGAGGGGCGATCGCAAGAAAAACAAGTTGTCAACGGGAGGGAGTGCCAACAGCATACACTTTTCTAATATAAAAGGCAGAATCGGTTTTATTTCCCTGTACTCAAATCTCTTGGGAAAGAGAGGGGCGATCGCAAGAAAAACAAGTTGTCAACGGAAGGGAGTGCCAACAGCATACACATTTCTAATATAAAAGGCAGAATCGGTTTTATTTTCCTGTACTCAAAGCTCTTGGGAAGGAGAGGGGCGATCGCAAGAAAAACAAGTTGTCAACTGAAGGGAGTGCCAACAGCATACACATTTCCAATACAAAAGGCAGAATCGGTTTTATTTTCCTGTACTCAAAGCTCTTGCGAAGGAGAGGGGCGATCGCAAGAAAAACAAGTTATCAACGGGAGGGAGTGCCAACAGCATACACATTTCTAATATAAAAGGCAGAATCGGTTTTATTTTCCTGTACTCAAAGCTCTTGGAAAGGAGTGGGGCGATCACAAGAAAAACAAGTTTTCAACGACAGGGAGTGCCAACGGCATACACATTTCTAATATAAAAGGCAGAATCGGTTTTATTTTCCTGTACTCAAAGCTCTTGGGAAGGAGAGGGGCGATAGCAAGAAAAACAGGTTGTCAACGGAAAGGAGTGCCAACAGCATACCCATTTCTAATATAAAAGGCAGAATCGGTTTTATTTTCCTGTACTCAAAGCTCTTGGGAAGGAGAGAGGCGATCGCAAGAAAAACAAAATGTCAACGGAAGGGAGTGCCAACAGCATACACATTTCTAATATAAAAGGCAGAATCGGTTTTATTTTCCTGTACTCAAAGCTCTTGGGAAAGAGAGGGGCGATAGCAAGAAAAACAAGTTGTCAACGGAAAGGAGTGCCAACAGCATACACATTTCTAATATAAAAGGCAGAATCGGTTTTATTTTCCTGTACTCAAAGCTCTTGGAAAGGAGTGGGGCGATCACAAGAAAAACAAGTTTTCAACGAGAGGGAGTGCCAACGGCATACACATTTCTAATATAAAAGGCAGAATCGGTTTTATTTTCCTGTACTCAAAGCTCTTGGGAAAGAGAGGGGCGATTGCAAGAAAAACAAGTTGTCAACGGGAAGGAGTGCCAACAGCATACACATTTCTAATATAAAAGGCAGAATCGGTTTTATTTTCCTGTACTCAATGCTCTTGGGAAGGAGAGGGGCGATCGCAAGAAAAACAAGATGTCAACGGAAGGGAGTGCCAACAGCATACACATTTCTAATATAAAAGGCAGAATCGGTTTTATTTTCCTGTACTCAAAGGTCTTGGGAAGGAGAGGGGCGTTCGCAAGAAAAACAAGTTGTCAACGGAAGGGAGTGCCAACAGCATACACATTTCTAATATAAAAGGCAGAATCGGTTTTATTTTCCTGTACTCAAACTCTTGGGAAGGAGAGGGGCGATCGCAAGAAAAACAAGTTGTCAACGGAAGGGAGTGCCAACAGCATACACATTTCTAATAGAAAAGGCAGAATCGGATTTATTTTCCTGTACTCAAAGCTCCTGGGAAGGAGAGGGGCAATCGAAAGAAAAACAAGTTGTCAACGGGAGGGAGTGACAACAGCATACACATTTCTAATATAAAAGGCAGAATCGGTTTTATTTTCCTGTACACAAAGCTCTTGGGAAGGAGAGGGGCGATCGCAAGAAAAACAAGTTGTCAACGGGAGGGTGTGCCAACAGCTTACACATTTCTAATATAAAAGGCAGAATCGGTTTTATTTTCCTGTACTCAAAGGTCTTGGGAAGGAGAGGGGCGATCGCAAGAAAAACAAGTTGTCAACGGAAGGGAGTGCCAACAGCAGACATATTTCTAATATAAAAGACACAATCGGTTTTATTTTCCTGTACTCAAAGCTCTTGGAAAGGAGAGGGGCGATCCCAAGAAAAACAAGTTGTCAACGGGAGGGAGTGCCAACAGCATACACATTTCTAATATAAAAGGCAGAATCGGTTTTTATTATCCTGTACTCAAAGCTCTTGGGAAGGAGAGGGGCGATCGCAAGAAAAACAAGTTGTCAACGGGAGGGAGTGCCAACAGCATACACTTTTCTAATATAAAAGGCAGAATCGGTTTTATTTCCCTGTACTCAAATCTCTTGGGAAAGAGAGGGGCGATCGCAAGAAAAACAAGTTGTCAACGGAAGGGAGTGCCAACAGCAGACATATTTCTAATATAAAAGACACAATCGGTTTTATTTTCCTGTACTCAAAGCTCTTGGGAAGGAGAGGGGCGATCGCAAGAAAAACAAGTTGTCAACGGGAGGGAGTGCCAACAGCATACACATTTCTAATATAAAAGGCAGAATCGGTTTTTATTATCCTGTACTCAAAGCTCTTGGGAAGGAGAGGGGCGATCGCAAGAAAAACAAGTTGTCAACGGGAGGGAGTGCCAACAGCATACACTTTTCTAATATAAAAGGCAGAATCGGTTTTATTTCCCTGTACTCAAATCTCTTGGGAAAGAGAGGGGCGATCGCAAGAAAAACAAGTTGTCAACGGAAGGGAGTGCCAACAGCATACACATTTCTAATATAAAAGGCAGAATCGGTTTTATTTTCCTGTACTCAAAGCTCTTGGGAAGGAGAGGGGCGATCGCAAGAAAAACAAGTTGTCAACTGAAGGGAGTGCCAACAGCATACACATTTCCAATACAAAAGGCAGAATCGGTTTTATTTTCCTGTACTCAAAGCTCTTGGGAAGGAGAGGGGCGATCGCAAGAAAAACAAGTTATCAACGGGAGGGAGTGCCAACAGCATACACATTTCTAATATAAAAGGCAGAATCGGTTTTATTTTCCTGTACTCAAAGCTCTTGGAAAGGAGTGGGGCGATCACAAGAAAAACAAGTTTTCAACGACAGGGAGTGCCAACGGCATACACATTTCTAAAATAAAAGGCAGAATCGGTTTTATTTTCCTGTACTCAAAGCTCTTGGGAAGGAGAGGGGCGATAGCAAGAAAAACAGGTTGTCAACGGAAAGGAGTGCCAACAGCATACCCATTTCTAATATAAAAGGCAGAATCGGTTTTATTTTCCTGTACTCAAAGCTCTTGGGAAGGAGAGAGGCGATCGCAAGAAAAACAAAATGTCAACGGAAGGGAGTGCCAACAGCATACACATTTCTAATATAAAAGGCAGAATCGGTTTTATTTTCCTGTACTCAAAGCTCTTGGGAAAGAGAGGGGCGATAGCAAGAAAAACAAGTTGTCAACGGAAAGGAGTGCCAACAGCATACACATTTCTAATATAAAAGGCAGAATCGGTTTTATTTTCCTGTACTCAAAGCTCTTGGAAAGGAGTGGGGCGATCACAAGAAAAACAAGTTTTCAACGAGAGGGAGTGCCAACGGCATACACATTTCTAATATAAAAGGCAGAATCGGTTTTATTTTCCTGTACTCAAAGCTCTTGGGAAAGAGAGGGGCGATTGCAAGAAAAACAAGTTGTCAACGGGAAGGAGTGCCAACAGCATACACATTTCTAATATAAAAGGCAGAATCGGTTTTATTTTCCTGTACTCAATGCTCTTGGGAAGGAGAGGGGCGATCGCAAGAAAAACAAGATGTCAACGGGAGGGAGTGCCAACAGCATACACATTTCTAATACAAAAGGCAGAATCGGTTTTATTTTCCTGTACTCAAAGCTCTTGGGAAGGAGAGGGGCGATCGCAAGAAAAACAAGTTGTCAACGGAAGGGAGTGCCAACAGCATACACATTTCTAATATAAAAGGCAGAATCGGTTTTATTTGCCTGTACTCAAAGCTCTTGGGAAGGAGAGGGGCGATCGCAAGAAAAACAAGTTGTCAACGGAAGGGAGTGCCAGCAGCATACACATTTCTAATATAAAACGCAGAATCGGTTATATTTTCCTGTACTCAAAGCTCTTGGGAAGGAGAGGGGCGATCGCAAGAAAAACAAGTTGTCAACGGGAGGGAGTGCCAGCAGCATACACATTTCTAATATAAAACACAGAATCGGTTTTATTCTCCTGTACTCAAAGCTCTTGGGAAGGAGAGGGGCGATCGCAAGAAAAACAAGTTGTCAACGGGAGGGAGTGCCAACAGCATACACATTTCTAATATAAAAGGCAGAATCGGTTTTATTTTCCTGTACTCAAAGCTCTTGGGAAAGAGAGGGGCGATCGCAAGAAAAACAAGTTGTCAACGGGAGGGAGTGCCAACAGCATACACATTTCTAATATAAAAGGCAGAATCGGTTTTATTTTCCTTTACTCAAAGCTCTTGGGACGGAGAGGGGCTATCGCAAGAAAAACAAGTTGTCAACGGAAGGGAGTGCCAACAGCATACACATTTCTAATATAAAACGCAGAATCGGTTTTATTTTCCTGTACTCAAAGCTCTTGGGAAAGAGAGGGGCGATCGCAAGAAAAACAAGTTGTCAACGGGAGGGAGTGCTAACAGCATACACATTTCTAATATAAAAGGCAGAATCGGTTTTATTTTCCTGTACTCAAAGCTCTTGGGAAAGAGGGGGGCGATCGCAAGAAAAACAAGTTGTCAACGGGAGGGAGTGCCAACAGCATACACATTTCTAATATAAAAGGCAGAATCGGTTTTATTTTCCTGTACTCAAAGCTCTTGGGAAGGAGAGGGGCGATCGCAAGAAAAACAAGTTGTCAACGGGAGGGAGTGCCAACAGCATACACATTTCTAATATAAAAGGCAGAATCGGTTTTATTTTCCTGTACTCAAAGCTCTTGGGAAAGAGAGGGGCGATCGCAAGAAAAACAAGTTGTCAACGGGAGGGAGTGCCAACAGCATACACATTTCTAATATAAAAGGCAGAATCGGTTTTATTTTCCTTTACTCAAAGCTCTTGGGACGGAGAGGGGCTATCGCAAGAAAAACAAGTTGTCAACGGGAGGGAGAGCCAACAGCATACACATTTCTAATATAAAAGGCAGAATCGGTTTTATTTTCCTGTACTCAAAGCTCTTGGGAAGGAGAGGGGCGATCGCAAGAAAAACAAGTTGTCAACCTGAGGGAGTGCCAACAGCATACACATTTCTAATATAAAAGGCAGAATCGGTTTTAATTTCCTGTACTCAAAGCTCTTGGGAAAGAGAGGGGCGATCGCAAGAAAAACAAGTTGTCAACCTGAGGGAGTGCCAGCAGCATACACATTTCTAATATAAAAAGCAGAATCGGTTTTATTTTCCTGTACTCAAAGCTCTTGGGAAGGAGAGGGGCGATCGCAAGAAAAACAAGTTGTCAACGGGAGGGAGTGCCAACAGCATACACATTTCTAATATAAAAGGCAGAATCGGTTTTATTTTCCTGTACTCAAAGCTCTTGGGAAAGAGAGGGGCGATCGCAAGAAAAGCAAGTTGTCAACGGGAGGGAGTGCCAGCAGCATACACATTTCTAATATAAAAGGCAGAATCGGTTTTATTTTCCTGTAATCAAAGCTCTTGGGAAAGAGAGGGGCGATCGCAAGAAAAACAAGTTGTCAACGGGAGGGAGCGCCAGCAGCATACACATTTCTAATATAAAAGGCAGATTCGGTTTTATTTTCCTGTACTCAAAGCTCTTGGGAAAGAGAGGGGCGATCGCAAGAAAAACAAGTTGTCAACGGAAGGGAGTGCCAACAGCATACACATTTCTAATATAAAAGGCAGAATCGGTTTTATTTTCCTGTACTCAAAGCTCTTGGAAAAAGAGAGGGGCGATCGCAAGAAAAACAAGTTGTCAACGGAAGGGAGTGCCAACAGCCTACACATTTCTAATATAAAAGGCAGAATCGATTTTATTTTCCTGTACTCAAAGCTCTTGGGAAGGAGAGGGGCGATCGCAAGAAAAACAAGTTGTCAACCTGAGGGAGTGCCAACAGCATACACATTTCTAATATAAAAGGCAGAATCGGTTTTATTTTCCTGTACTCAAAGCTCTTGGGAAAGAGAGGGGCGATCGCAAGAAAAACAAGTTGTCAACCTGAGGGAGTGCCAACAGCGTACACATTTCTAATATAAAAGGCAGAATCGGTTTTATTTTCCTGTACTCAAAGCTCTTGGGAAGGAGAGGGGCGATCGCAAGAAAAACAAGTTGTCAACCTGAGGGAGTGCCAACAGCATACACATTTTTAATATAAAAGGCAGAATCGGTTTTATTTTCCTGTACTCAAAGCTCTTGGGAAAGAGAGGGGCGATCGCAAGAAAAACAATTTGTCAACCTGAGGGAGTGCCAACAGCATACACATTTCTAATATAAAAGGCAGTATCGGTTTTATTTCCCTGTACTCATAGCTCTTGGGAAGGAGAGGGGCGATCGCAAGAAAAACAAGTTGTCAACCTGAGGGAGTGCCAACAGCATATACATTTCTAATATAAAAGGCAGAATCGGTTTTATTTCCCTTTACTCATAGCTCTTGGGAAGGAGAGGGGCGATCGCAAGAAAAACAAGTTGTCAACCTGAGGGAGTGCCAACAGCATACACATTTCTAATATAAAAGGCAGAATCGGTTTTATTTTCCTGTACTCAAAGCTCTTGGGAAAGAGAGGGGCGATCGCAAGAAAAACAAGTTGTCAACGGAAGGGAGTGCCAACAGCATACACATTTCTAATATAAAAGGCAGAATCGGTTTTATTTTCCTGTACTCCAAGCTCTTGGGAAAGAGAGGGGCGATCGCAAGAAAAACAAGTTGTCAACGGAAGGGAGTGCCAACAGCATACACATTTCTAATATAAAAGGCAGAATCGATTATATTTTCCTGTACTCAAAGCTCTTGGGAAGGAGAGGGGCGATCGCAAGAAAAACAAGTTGTCAACCTGAGGGAGTGCCAACAGCATACACATTTCTAATATAAAGGCAGAATCGATTTTATTTTCCTGTACTCAAAGCTCTTGGGAAAGAGAGGGGCGATCGCAAGAAAAACAAGTTGTCAACGGAAGGGAGTGCCAACAGCATACACATTTCTAATATAAAAGGCAGAATCGGTTTTATTTTCCTGTACTCAAAGCTCTTGGGAAAGAGAGGGGCGATCGCAAGAAAAACAAGTTGTCAACGGAAGGGAGTGCCAACAGCATACACATTTCTAATATAAAAGGCAGAATCGATTTTATTTTCCTGTACTCAAAGCTCTTGGGAAGGAGAGGGGCGATCGCAAGAAAAACAAGTTGTCAACCTGAGGGAGTGCCAACAGCATACACATTTCTAATATAAAAGGCAGAATCGGTTTTATTTTCCTGTACTCAAAGCTCTTGGAAAGGAGAGGGGCGATCACAAGAAAAACAAGTAGTCAACAAGAGGGAGTGAAAACAGCATACATATTTTTAATATAAAAGGCAGAATCGGTTTTATTTTCCTGTACTCAAAGCTCTTGGGAAGGAGAGGGGCGATCGCAAGAAAAACAAGTTGTCAACCTGAGGGAGTGCCAGCAGCATACACATTTCTAATATAAAAGGCAGAATCGGTTTTATTTTCCTGTACTCAAAGCTCTTGGAAAGGAGAGGGGCGATCACAAGAAAAACAAGTTGTCAACAAGAGGGAGTGCCAACAGCATACACATTTCTAATATAAAAGGCAGAATCGGTTTTATTTTCCTGTACTCAAAGCTCTTGGGAAGGAGAGGGGCGATCGCAAGAAAAACGAGTTGTCAACGGAAGGGAGTGCCAACAGCATACACATTTCTAATATAAAAGGCAGAATCGGTTTTATTTTCCTGTACTCAAAGCTCTTGGGAAAGAGAGGGGCGATCGCAAGAAAAACAAGTTGTCAACGGAAGGGAGTGCCAACAGCATACACATTTCTAATATAAAAGGCAGAATCGGTTTTATTTTCCTGTACTCAAAGCTCTTGGGAAAGAGAGGGGCGATAGCAAGAAAAACAAGTTGTCAACGGAAAGGAGTGCCAACAGCATACACATTTCTAATATAAAAGACAGAATCGGTTTTATTTTCCTGTACTCAAAGCTCTTGGAAAGGAGTGGGGCGATCACAAGAAAAAAAAAGTTTTCAACGAGAGGGAGTGCCAACGGCATACACATTTCTAATATAAAAAGCAGAATCGGTTTTATTTTCCTGTACTCAAAGCTCTTGGGAAAGAGAGGGGCGATAGCAAGAAAAACAAGTTGTCAACGGAAAGGAGTGCCAACAGCATACACATTTCTAATATAAAAGGCAGAATCGGTTTTATTTTCCTGTACTCAAAGCTCCTGGGAAGGAGAGGGGCGATCGCAAGAAAAACAAGATGTCAACGGAAGGGAGTGCCAACAGCATACACATTTCTATTATAAAAGGCAGAATCGGTTTTATTTTCCTGTACTCAAAGCTCTTGGGAAGGAGAGGGGCGTTCGCAAGAAAAACAAGTTGTCAACGGAAGGAAGTGCCAACAGCATACACATTTCTAATATAAAAGGCAGAATCGGTTTTATTTTCCTGTACTCAAACTCTTGGGAAGGAGAGGGGCGATCGCAAGAAAAACAAGTTGTCAACGGAAGGGAGTGCCAACAGCATACACATTTCTAATAGAAAAGGCAGAATCGGATTTATTTTCCTGTACTCAAAGCTCCTGGGAAGGAGAGGGGCAATCGCAAGAAAAACAAGTTGTCAACGGGAGGGAGTGACAACAGCATACACATTTCTAATATAAAATGCAGAATCGGTTTTATTTTCCTGTACTCAAAGCTCTTGGGAAGGAGAGGGGCGATCGCAAGAAAAACAAGTTGTCAACGGGAGGGAGTGCCAACAGCTTACACATTTCTAATATAAAAGGCAGAATCGGTTTTATTTTCTTGTACTCAAAGCTCTTGAGAAGGAGAGGGGCGATCGCAAGAAAAACAATTTGTCAACGGAAGGGAGTGCCAACAGCATACATATTTCTAATATAAAAGACACAATCGGTTTTATTTTCCTGTACTCAAAGCTCTTGGAAAGGAGAGGGGCGATCCCAAGAAAAACAAGTTGTCAACGGGAGGGAGTGCCAACAGCATACACATTTCTAATATAAAAGGCAGAATCGGTTTTATTTTCCTGTACTCAAAGCTCTTGGGAAGGAGAGGGGCGATCGCAAGAAAAACAAGTTGTCAACGGGAGGGAGTGTCAACAGCTTAGACATTTCTAATATAAAAGGCAGAATCGGTTTTATTTTCCTGTACTCAAAGCTCTTGGGAAGGAGAGGGGCGATCGCAAGAAAAACAAGTTGTCAACGGAAGGGAGTGCCAACAGCATACATATTTCTAATATAAAAGACACAATCGGTTTTATTTTCCTGTACTCAAAGCTCTTGGAAAGGAGAGGGGCGATCCCAAGGAAAAAAAGTTGTCAACGGGAGGGAGTGCCAACAGCATACACATTTCTAATATAAAAGGCAGAATCGGTTTTATTTTATTGTACTCAAAGCTCTTGGGAAGGAGAGGGGCGATCGCAAGAAAAACAAGTTGTCAACGAAAGGGAGTGCCAACAGCATACACATTTCTAATATAAAAGGCAGGATCGGTTTCATTTTCCTGAACTTATAGCTCTTGGAAAGGAGAAGGACGATCACAAGAAAAACAAGTTGTCAACGGGAGGGAGTGCCAACAGCATACACATTTCTAATACAAAAGGCAGAATCGGTTTTATTTTCTTGTACTCAAAGCTCTTGGGAAGGAGAGGGGCGATCGCAAGAAAAACAAGTTGTCAACGGAAGGGAGTGCCAACAGCATACACATTTCTAATATAAAAGGCAGAATCGGTTTTATTTGCCTGTACTCAAAGCTCTTGGGAAGGAGAGGGGCGATCGCAAGAAAAACAAGTTGTCAACGGAAGGGAGTGCCAGCAGCATACACATTTCTAATATAAAACGCAGAATCGGTTATATTTTCCTGTACTCAAAGCTCTTGGGAAGGAGAGGGGCGATCGCAAGAAAAACAAGTTGTCAACGGGAGGGAGTGCCAGCAGCATACACATTTCTAACATAAAACGCAGAATCGGTTTTATTCTCCTGTACTCAAAGCTCTTGGGAAGGAGAGGGGCGATCGCAAGAAAAACAAGTTGTCAACGGAAGGGAGTGCCAGCAGCATACACATTTCTAATATAAAACGCAGAATCGGTTTTATTCTCCTGTACTCAAAGCTCTTGGGAAGGAGAGGGGCGATCGCAAGAAAAACAAGTTGTCAACGGGAGGGAGTGCCAACAGCATACACATTTCTAACATAAAAGGCAGAATCGGTTTTATTTTCCTGTACTCAAAGCTCTTGGGAAGGAGAGGGGCGATCGCAAGAAAAACAAGTTGTCAACGGGAGGGAGTGCCAACAGCATACACATTTCTAATATAAAAGGCAGAATCGGTTTTATTTTCCTGTACTCAAAGCTCTTGGGAAGGAGAGGGGCGATCGCAAGAAAAACAAGTTGTCAACGGGAGGGAGTGCCAACAGCATACACATTTCTAATATAAAAGACAGAATCGGTTTTATTTTCCTGTACTCAAAGCTCTTGGGAAGGAGAGGGGCGATCGCAAGAAAAACAAGTTGTCAACGGAGGGGAGTGCCAGCAGCATACACATTTCTAATATAAAACGTAGAATCGGTTTTATTTTCCTGTACTCAAAGCTCTTGGGAAGGAGAGGGGCGATCGCAAGAAAAACAAGTTGTCAACGGGAGGGAGTGCCAACAGCATACACATTTCTAATATAAAAGGCAGAATCGGTTTTTATTATCCTGTACTCAAAGCTCTTGGGAAGGAGAGGGGCGATCGCAAGAAAAACAAGTTGTCAACGGGAGGGAGTGCCAACAGCATACACTTTTGTAATATAAAAGGCAGAATCGGTTTTATTTCCCTGTACTCAAATCTCTTGGGAAAGAGAGGGGCGATCGCAAGAAAAACAAGTTGTCAACGGAAGGGAGTGCCAACAGCATACACATTTCTAATATAAAAGGCAGAATCGGTTTTATTTTCCTGTACTCAAAGCTCTTGGGAAGGAGAGGGGCGATCGCAAGAAAAACAAGTTGTCAACTGAAGGGAGTGCCAACAGCATACACATTTCCAATACAAAAGGCAGAATCGGTTTTATTTTCCTGTACTCAAAGCTCTTGGGAAGGAGAGGGGCGATCGCAAGAAAAACAAGTTATCAACGGGAGGGAGTGCCAACAGCATACACATTTCTAATATAAAAGGCAGAATCGGTTTTATTTTCCTGTACTCAAAGCTCTTGGAAAGGAGTGGGGCGATCACAAGAAAAACAAGTTTTCAACGACAGGGAGTGCCAACGGCATACACATTTCTAATATAAAAGGCAGAATCGGTTTTATTTTCCTGTACTCAAAGCTCTTGGGAAGGAGAGGGGCGATAGCAAGAAAAACAGGTTGTCAACGGAAAGGAGTGCCAACAGCATACCCATTTCTAATATAAAAGGCAGAATCGGTTTTATTTTCCTGTACTCAAAGCTCTTGGGAAGGAGAGAGGCGATCGCAAGAAAAACAAAATGTCAACGGAAGGGAGTGCCAACAGCATACACATTTCTAATATAAAAGGCAGAATCGGTTTTATTTTCCTGTACTCAAAGCTCTTGGGAAAGAGAGGGGCGATAGCAAGAAAAACAAGTTGTCAACGGAAAGGAGTGCCAACAGCATACACATTTCTAATATAAAAGGCAGAATCGGTTTTATTTTCCTGTACTCAAAGCTCTTGGAAAGGAGTGGGGCGATCACAAGAAAAACAAGTTTTCAACGAGAGGGAGTGCCAACGGCATACACATTTCTAATATAAAAGGCAGAATCGGTTTTATTTTCCTGTACTCAAAGCTCTTGGGAAAGAGAGGGGCGATTGCAAGAAAAACAAGTTGTCAACGGGAAGGAGTGCCAACAGCATACACATTTCTAATATAAAAGGCAGAATCGGTTTTATTTTCCTGTACTCAATGCTCTTGGGAAGGAGAGGGGCGATCGCAAGAAAAACAAGATGTCAACGGAAGGGAGTGCCAACAGCATACACATTTCTAATATAAAAGGCAGAATCGGTTTTATTTTCCTGTACTCAAAGGTCTTGGGAAAGAGAGGGGCGTTCGCAAGAAAAACAAGTTGTCAACGGAAGGGAGTGCCAACAGCATACACATTTCTAATATAAAAGGCAGAATCGGTTTTATTTTCCTGTACTCAAACTCTTGGGAAGGAGAGGGGCGATCGCAAGAAAAACAAGTTGTCAACGGAAGGGAGTGCCAACAGCATACACATTTCTAATAGAAAAGGCAGAATCGGATTTATTTTCCTGTACTCAAAGCTCCTGGGAAGGAGAGGGGCAATCGAAAGAAAAACAAGTTGTCAACGGGAGGGAGTGACAACAGCATACACATTTCTAATATAAAAGGCAGAATCGGTTTTATTTTCCTGTACACAAAGCTCTTGGGAAGGAGAGGGGCGATCGCAAGAAAAACAAGTTGTCAACGGGAGGGTGTGCCAACAGCTTACACATTTCTAATATAAAAGGCAGAATCGGTTTTATTTTCCTGTACTCAAAGGTCTTGGGAAGGAGAGGGGCGATCGCAAGAAAAACAAGTTGTCAACGGAAGGGAGTGCCAACAGCAGACATATTTCTAATATAAAAGACACAATCGGTTTTATTTTCCTGTACTCAAAGCTCTTGGAAAGGAGAGGGGCGATCCCAAGAAAAACAAGTTGTCAACGGGAGGGAGTGCCAACAGCATACACATTTCTAATATAAAAGGCAGAATCGGTTTTATTTTCCTGTACTCAAAGCTCTTGGGAAGGAGAGGGGCGATCGCAAGAAAAACAAGTTGTCAACGGGAGGGAGTGTCAACAGCTTAGACATTTCTAATATAAAAGGCAGAATCGGTTTTATTTTCCTGTACTCAAAGCTCTTGGGAAGGAGAGGGGCGATCGCAAGAAAAACAAGTTGTCAACGGAAGGGAGTGCCAACAGCATACATATTTCTAATATAAAAGACACAATCGGTTTTATTTTCCTGTACTCAAAGCTCTTGGAAAGGAGAGGGGCGATCCCAAGGAAAACAAGTTGTCAACGGGAGGGAGTGCCAACAGCATACACATTTCTAATATAAAAGGCAGAATCGGTTTTATTTTATTGTACTCAAAGCTCTTGGGAAGGAGAGGGGCGATCGCAAGAAAAACAAGTTGTCAACGAAATGGAGTGCCAACAGCATACACATTTCTAATATAAAAGGCAGAATCGGTTTTATTTTCCTGTACTCAAAGCTCTTGGGAAGGAGAGGGGCGATCGCAAGAAAAACAAGTTATCAACGGAAGGGAGTGCCAACAGCATACACATTTCTAATATAAAAGGCAGGATCGGTTTCATTTTCCTGAACTTATAGCTCTTGGAAAGGAGAAGGACGATCACAAGAAAAACAAGTTGTCAACGGGAGGGAGTGCCAACAGCATACACATTTCTAATACAAAAGGCAGAATCGGTTTTATTTTCCTGTACTCAAAGCTCTTGGGAAGGAGAGGGGCGATCGCAAGAAAAACAAGTTGTCAACGGAAGGGAGTGCCAACAGCATACACATTTCTAATATAAAAGGCAGAATCGGTTTTATTTGCCTGTACTCAAAGCTCTTGGGAAGGAGAGGGGCGATCGCAAGAAAAACAAGTTGTCAACGGAAGGGAGTGCCAGCAGCATACACATTTCTAATATAAAACGCAGAATCGGTTATATTTTCCTGTACTCAAAGCTCTTGGGAAGGAGAGGGGCGATCGCAAGAAAAACAAGTTGTCAACGGGAGGGAGTGCCAGCAGCATACACATTTCTAATATAAAACACAGAATCGGTTTTATTCTCCTGTACTCAAAGCTCTTGGGAAGGAGAGGGGCGATCGCAAGAAAAACAAGTTGTCAACGGGAGGGAGTGCCAACAGCATACACATTTCAAATATAAAAGGCAGAATCGGTTTTATTTTCCTGTACTCAAAGCTCTTGGGAAAGAGAGGGGCGATCGCAAGAAAAACAAGTTGTCAACGGGAGGGAGTGCCAACAGCATACACATTTCTAATATAAAAGGCAGAATCGGTTTTATTTTCCTTTACTCAAAGCTCTTGGGACGGAGAGGGGCTATCGCAAGAAAAACAAGTTGTCAACGGAAGGGAGTGCCAACAGCATACACATTTCTAATATAAAACGCAGAATCGGTTTTATTTTCCTGTACTCAAAGCTCTTGGGAAAGAGAGGGGCGATCGCAAGAAAAACAAGTTGTCAACGGGAGGGAGTGCTAACAGCATACACATTTCTAATATAAAAGGCAGAATCGGTTTTATTTTCCTGTACTCAAAGCTCTTGGGAAAGAGGGGGGCGATCGCAAGAAAAACAAGTTGTCAACGGGAGGGAGTGCCAACAGCATACACATTTCTAATATAAAAGGCAGAATCGGTTTTATTTTCCTGTACTCAAAGCTCTTGGGAAGGAGAGGGGCGATCGCAAGAAAAACAAGTTGTCAACGGGAGGGAGTGCCAACAGCATACACATTTCTAATATAAAAGGCAGAATCGGTTTTATTTTCCTGTACTCAAAGCTCTTGGGAAAGAGAGGGGCGATCGCAAGAAAAACAAGTTGTCAACGGGAGGGAGTGCCAACAGCATACACATTTCTAATATAAAAGGCAGAATCGGTTTTATTTTCCTTTACTCAAAGCTCTTGGGACGGAGAGGGGCTATCGCAAGAAAAACAAGTTGTCAACGGGAGGGAGAGCCAACAGCATACACATTTCTAATATAAAAGGCAGAATCGGTTTTATTTTCCTGTACTCAAAGCTCTTGGGAAGGAGAGGGGCGATCGCAAGAAAAACAAGTTGTCAACGGGAGGGAGTGCCAACAGCATACACATTTCTAATATAAAAGGCAGAATCGGTTTTATTTTCCTGTACTCAAAGGTCTTGGGAAGGAGAGGGGCGATCGCAAGAAAAACAAGTTGTCAACGGGAGGGAGTGCCAACAGCATACACATTTCTAATATAAAAGACAGAATCGGTTTTATTTTCCTGTACTCAAAGCTCTTGGGAAGGAGAGGGGCGATCGCAAGAAAAACAAGTTGTCAACGGAAGGGAGTGCCAGCAGCATACACATTTCTAATATAAAACGCAGAATCGGTTTTATTTTCCTGTACTCAAAGCTCTTGGGAAGGAGAGGGGCGATCGCAAGAAAAACAAGTTGTCAACGGGAGGGAGTGCCAACAGCATACACGTTTCTAATATAAAAGGCAGAATCGGTTTTTATTATCCTGTACTCAAAGCTCTTGGGAAGGAGAGGGGCGATCGCAAGAAAAACAAGTTGTCAACGGGAGGGAGTGCCAACAGCAGACACTTTTCTAATATAAAAGGCAGAATCGGTTTTATTTTCCTGTACTCAAAGCTCTTGGGATGGAGAGGGGCGATCGCAAGAAAAACAAGTTGTCAACGGGAGGGAGTGCCAACAGCATACACATTTCTAATATAAAAGGCAGAATCGGTTTTATTTTCCTGTACTCAAAGGTCTTGGGAAGGAGAGGGGCGATCGCAAGAAAAACAAGTTGTCAACGCAAGGGAGTGCCAACAGCATACACATTTCTAATATAAAAGGCAGAATCGGTTTTATTTTCCTGTACTCAAAGCTCTTGGGAAGGAGAGGGGCGATCGCAAGAAAAACAAGTTGTCAACGGAAGGGAGTGCCAACAGCATACACATTTCTAATATAAAACGCAGAATCGGTTTTATTTTCCTGTACTCAAAGCTCTTGGGAAAGAGAGGGGCGATCGCAAGAAAAACAAGTTGTCAACGGGAGGGAGTGCTAACAGCATACACATTTCTAATATAAAAGGCAGAATCGGTTTTATTTTCCTGTACTCAAAGCTCTTGGGAAAGAGGGGGGCGATCGCAAGAAAAACAAGTTGTCAACGGGAGGGAGTGCCAGCAGCATACACATTTCTAATATAAAAGGCAGAATCGGTTTTATTTGCCTGTACTCAAAGCTCTTGGGAAGGAGAGGGGCGATCGCAAGAAAAACAAGTTTTCAACGGAAGGGAGTGCCAACAGCATACACATTTCTAATATAAAAGGCAGAATCGGTTTTATTTTCCTGTACTCAAAGCTCTTGGGAAAGAGAGGGGCGATCGCAAGAAAAACAAGTTGTCAACGGGAGGGAGTGCCAGCAGCATACACATTTCTAATATAAAAGGCAGAATCGGTTTTATTTTCCTGTACTCAAAGCTCTTGGGAAAGAGGGGGGCGATCGCAAGAAAAACAAGTTGTCAACGGGAGGGAGTGCCAGCAGTATACACATTTCTAATATAAAAGGCAGAATCGGTTTTATTTGCCTGTACTCAAAGCTCTTGGGAAGGAGAGGGGCGATCGCAAGAAAAACAAGTTGTCAACGGGAGGGAGTGCCAACAGCATACACATTTCAAATATAAAAGGCAGAATCGGTTTTATTTTCCTGTACTCAAAGCTCTTGGGAAAGAGAGGGGCGATCGCAAGAAAAACAAGTTGTCAACGGGAGGGAGTGCCAGCAGCATACACATTTCTAATATAAAAGGCAGAATCGGTCTTATTTTCCTGTACTCAAAGCTCTTGGGAAAGAGAGGGGCGATCGCAAGAAAAACAAGTTGTCAACGGAAGGGAGTGCCAACAGCATACACATTTCTAATATAAAAGGCAGAATCGGTTTTATTTTCCTGTACTCAAAGCTCTTGGGAAAGAGAGGGGCGATCGCAAGAAAAACAAGTTGTCAACGGAAGGGAGTGCCAACAGCATACACATTTCTAATATAAAAGGCAGAATCGGTTTTATTTTCCTGTACTCAAAGCTCTTGGGAAAGAGAGGGGCGATCGCAAGAAAAACAAGTTGTCAACGGAAGGGAGTGCCAACAGCATACACATTTCTAATATAAAAGGCAGAATCGATTTTATTTTCCTGTACTCCAAGCTCTTGGGAAGGAGAGGGGCGATCGCAAGAAAAACAAGTTGTCAACCTGAGGGAGTGCCAACAGCATACACATTTCTAATATAAAAGGCAGAATCGGTTTTATTTTCCTGTACTCAAAGCTCTTGGGAAAGAGGGGGGCGATCGCAAGAAAAACAAGTTGTCAACGGGAGGGAGTGCCAGCAGCATACACATTTCTAATATAAAAGGCAGAATCGGTTTTATTTGCCTGTACTCAAAGCTCTTGGGAAGGAGAGGGGCGATCGCAAGAAAAACAAGTTGTCAACGGGAGGGAGTGCCAACAGCATACACATTTCAAATATAAAAGGCAGAATCGGTTTTATTTTCCTGTACTCAAAGCTCTTGGGAAAGAGAGGGGCGATCGCAAGAAAAACAAGTTGTCAACGGGAGGGAGTGCCAGCAGCATACACATTTCTAATATAAAAGGCAGAATCGGTCTTATTTTCCTGTACTCAAAGCTCTTGGGAAAGAGAGGGGCGATCGCAAGAAAAACAAGTTGTCAACGGAAGGGAGTGCCAACAGCATACACATTTCTAATATAAAAGGCAGAATCGGTTTTATTTTCCTGTACTCAAAGCTCTTGGGAAAGAGAGGGGCGATCGCAAGAAAAACAAGTTGTCAACGGAAGGGAGTGCCAACAGCATACACATTTCTAATATGAAAGGCAGAATCGATTTTATTTTCCTGTACTCAAAGCTCTTGGGAAGGAGAGGGGCGATCGCAAGAAAAACAAGTTGTCAACCTGAGGGAGTGCCAACAGCATACACATTTCTAATATAAAAGGCAGAATCGGTTTTATTTTCCTGTACTCAAAGCTCTTGGGAAAGAGAGGGGCGATCGCAAGAAAAACAAGTTGTCAACCTGAGGGAGTGCCAACAGCGTACACATTTCTAATATAAAAGGCAGAATCGGTTTTATTTTCCTGTACTCAAAGCTCTTGGGAAAGAGAGGGGCGATCGCAAGAAAAACAAGTTGTCAACGGGAGGGAGTGCTAACAGCATACACATTTCTAATATAAAAGGCAGAATCGGTTTTATTTTCCTGTACTCAAAGCTCTTGGGAAAGAGGGGGGCGATCGCAAGAAAAACAAGTTGTCAACGGGAGGGAGTGCCAGCAGCATACACATTTCTAATATAAAAGGCAGAATCGGTTTTATTTGCCTGTACTCAAAGCTCTTGGGAAGGAGAGGGGCGATCGCAAGAAAAACAAGTTGTCAACGGAAGGGAGTGCCAACAGCATACACATTTCTAATATAAAAGGCAGAATCGGTTTTATTTTCCTGTACTCAAAGCTCTTGGGAAAGAGAGGGGCGATCGCAAGAAAAACAAGTTGTCAACGGGAGGGAGTGCCAGCAGCATACACATTTCTAATATAAAAGGCAGAATCGGTTTTATTTTCCTGTACTCAAAGCTCTTGGGAAAGAGGGGGGCGATCGCAAGAAAAACAAGTTGTCAACGGGAGGGAGTGCCAGCAGCATACACATTTCTAATATAAAAGGCAGAATCGGTTTTATTTTCCTGTACTCAAAGCTCTTGGGAAAGAGAGGGGCGATCGCAAGAAAAACAAGTTGTCAACGGAAGGGAGTGCCAACAGCATACACATTTCTAATATAAAAGGCAGAATCGGTTTTATTTTCCTGTACTCAAAGCTCTTGGGAAAGAGAGGGGCGATCGCAAGAAAAACAAGTTGTCAACGGAAGGGAGTGCCAACAGCATACACATTTCTAATATAAAAGGCAGAATCGGTTTTATTTTCCTGTACTCAAAGCTCTTGGGAAAGAGAGGGGCGATCGCAAGAAAAACAAGTTGTCAACGGAAGGGAGTGCCAACAGCATACACATTTCTAATATAAAAGGCAGAATCGATTTTATTTTCCTGTACTCAAAGCTCTTGGGAAGGAGAGGGGCGATCGCAAGAAAAACAAGTTGTCAACCTGAGGGAGTGCCAACAGCATACACATTTCTAATATAAAAGGCAGAATCGGTTTTATTTTCCTGTACTCAAAGCTCTTGGAAAAGAGAGGGGCGATCGCAAGAAAAACAAGTTGTCAACCTGAGGGAGTGCCAACAGCGTACACATTTCTAATATAAAAGGCAGAATCGGTTTTATTTTCCTGTACTCAAAGCTCTTGGGAAAGAGAGGGGCGATCGCAAGAAAAACAAGTTGTCAACGGAAGGGAGTGCCAACAGCATACACATTTCTAATATAAAAGGCAGAATCGATTTTATTTTCCTGTACTCAAAGCTCTTGGGAAGGAGAGGGGCGATCGCAAGAAAAACAAGTTGTCAACCTGAGGGAGTGCCAACAGCATACACATTTCTAAAATAAAAGGCAGAATCGGTTTTATTTTCCTGTACTCAAAGCTCTTGGGAAGGAGAGGGGTGATCGCAAGAAAAACAAGTTGTCAACCTGAGGGAGTGCCAACAGCATACACATTTTTAATATAAAAGGCAGAATCGGTTTTATTTTCCTGTACTCAAAGCTCTTGGGAAAGAGAGGGGCGATCGCAAGAAAAACAAGTTGTCAACGGAAGGGAGTGCCAGCAGCATACACATTTCTAATATAAAAGGCAGAATCGGTTTTATTTTCCTGTACTCAAAGCTCTTGGGAAAGAGAGGGGCGATCGCAAGAAAAACAAGTTTTCAACGGGAGGGAGTGCCAGCAGCATACACATTTCTAATATAAAAAGCAGAATCGGTTTTATTTTCCTGTACTCAAAGCTCTTGGGAAGGAGAGGGGCGATCGCAAGAAAAACAAGTTGTCAACGGGAGGGAGTGCCAAGAGCATACACATTTCTAATATAAAAGGCAGAATCGGTTTTATTTTCCTGTACTCAAAGCTCTTGGGAAAGAGAGGGGCGATCGCAAGAAAAACAAGTTGTCAACGGAAGGGAGTGCCAACAGCATACACATTTCTAATATAAAAGGCAGAATCGGTTTTATTTTCCTGTACTCAAAGCTCTTGGGAAAGAGAGGGGCGATCGCAAGAAAAACAAGTTGTCAATGGAAGGGAGTGCCAACAGCATACACATTTCTAATATAAAAGGCAGAATCGATTTTATTTTCCTGTACTCAAAGCTCTTGGGAAGGAGAGGGGCGATCGCAAGAAAAACAAGTTGTCAACCTGAGGGAGTGCCAACAGCATACACATTTCTAATATAAAAGGCAGAATCGGTTTTATTTTCCTGTACTCAAAGCTCTTGGGAAAGAGAGGGGCGATCGCAAGAAAAACAAGTTGTCAACCTGAGGGAGTGCCAACAGCGTACACATTTCTAATATAAAAGGCAGAATCGGTTTTGTTTTCCTGTACTCAAAGCTCTTGGGAAAGAGAGGGGCGATCGCAAGAAAAACAAGTTGTCAACGGAAGGGAGTGCCAACAGCATACACATTTCTAATATAAAAGGCAGAATCGATTTTATTTTCCTGTACTCAAAGCTCTTGGGAAGGAGAGGGGCGATCGCAAGAAAAACAAGTTGTCAACCTGAGGGAGTGCCAACAGCATACACATTTCTAATATAAAAGGCAGAATCGGTTTTATTTTCCTGTACTCAAAGCTCTTGGGAAGGAGAGGGGTGATCGCAAGAAAAACAAGTTGTCAACCTGAGGGAGTGCCAACAGCATACACATTTTTAATATAAAAGGCAGAATCGGTTTTATTTTCCTGTACTCAAAGCTCTTGGGAAAGAGAGGGGCGATCGCAAGAAAAACAAGTTGTCAACCTGAGGGAGTGCCAACAGCATACACATTTCTAATATAAATGGCAGAATCGATTTTATTTTCCTGTACTCAAAGCTCTTGGGAAGGAGAGGGGCGATCGCAAGAAAAACAAGTTGTCAACCTGAGGGAGTGCCAACAGCATACACATTTCTAATATAAAAGGCAGAATCGATTTTATTTTCCTGTACTCATAGCTCTTGGGAAGGAGAGGGGCGATCGCAAGAAAAACAAGTTGTCAACCTGAGGGAGTGCCAACAGCATACACATTTCTAATATAAAAGGCAGAATCGGTTTTATTTTCCTGTACTCAAAGCTCTTGGGAAAGAGAGGGGCGATCGCAAGAAAAACAAGTTGTCAACGGAAGGGAGTGCCAACAGCATACACATTTCTAATGTAAAAGGCAGAATCGGTTTTATTTTCCTGTACTCCAAGCTCTTGGGAAAGAGAGGGGCGATCGCAAGAAAAACAAGTTGTCAACGGAAGGGAGTGCCAACAACATACACATTTCTAATATAAAAGGCAGAATCGATTATATTTTAATGTACTCAAAGCTCTTGGGAAGGAGAGGGGCGATCGCAAGAAAAACAAGTTGTCAACCTGAGGGAGTGCCAACAGCATACACATTTCTAATATAAAGGCAGAATCGATTTTATTTTCCTGTACTCAAAGCTCTTGGGAAAGAGAGGGGCGATCGCAAGAAAAACAAGTTGTCAACGGAAGGGAGTGCCAACAGCATACACATTTCTAATATAAAAGGCAGAATCGGTTTTATTTTCCTGTACTCAAAGCTCTTGGGAAAGAGAGGGGCGATCGCAAGAAAAACAAGTTGTCAACGGGAGGGAGTGCCAGCAGCATACACATTTCTAATATAAAAAGCAGAATCGGTTTTATTTTCCTGTACTCAAAGCTCTTGGGAAGGAGAGGGGCGATCGCAAGAAAAACAAGTTGTCAACGGGAGGGAGTGCCAAGAGCATACACATTTCTAATATAAAAGGCAGAATCGGTTTTATTTTCCTGTACTCAAAGCTCTTGGGAAAGAGAGGGGCGATCGCAAGAAAAACAAGTTGTCAACCTGAGGGAGTGCCAACAGCATACACATTTCTAATATAAAAGGCAGAATCGATTTTATTTTCCGGTACTCAAAGCTCTTGGGAAGGAGAGGGGCGATCGCAAGAAAAACAAGTTGTCAACGGGAGGGAGTGCCAACAGCATACACATTTCAAATATAAAAGGCAGAATCGGTTTTATTTTCCTGTACTCAAAGCTCTTGGGAAAGAGTGGGGCGATCGCAAGAAAAACAAGTTGTCAACGGGAGGGAGTGCCAGCAGCATACACATTTCTAATATAAAAGGCAGAATCGGTTTTATTTTCCTGTACTCAAAGCTCTTGGGAAAGAGAGGGGCGATCGCAAGAAAAACAAGTTGTCAACGGAAGGGAGTGCCAACAGCATACACATTTCTAATATAAAAGGCAGAATCGGTTTTATTTTCCTGTACTCAAAGCTCTTGGGAAAGAGAGGGGCGATCGCAAGAAAAACAAGTTGTCAACGGAAGGGAGTGCCAACAGCATACACATTTCTAATATAAAAGGCAGAATCGGTTTTATTTTCCTGTACTCAAAGCTCTTGGGAAAGAGAGGGGCGATCGCAAGAAAAACAAGTTGTCAACGGAAGGGAGTGCCAACAGCATACACATTTCTAATATAAAAGGCAGAATCGATTTTATTTTCCTGTACTCAAAGCTCTTGGGAAGGAGAGGGGCGATCGCAAGAAAAACAAGTTGTCAACCTGAGGGAGTGCCAACAGCATACACATTTCTAATATAAGAGGCAGAATCGGTTTTATTTTCCTGTACTCAAAGCTCTTGGGAAAGAGAGGGGCGATCGCAAGAAAAACAAGTTGTCAACCTGAGGGAGTGCCAACAGCGTACACATTTCTAATATAAAAGGCAGAATCGGTTTTATTTTCCTGTACTCAAAGCTCTTGGGAAAGAGAGGGGCGATCGCAAGAAAAACAAGTTGTCAACGGAAGGGAGTGCCAACAGCATACACATTTCTAATATAAAAGGCAGAATCGATTTTATTTTCCTGTACTCAAAGCTCTTGGGAAGGAGAGGGGCGATCGCAAGAAAAACAAGTTGTCAACCTGAGGGAGTGCCAACAGCATACACATTTCTAATATAAAAGGCAGAATCGGTTTTATTTTCCTGTACTCAAAGCTCTTGGGAAGGAGAGGGGTGATCGCAAGAAAAACAAGTTGTCAACCTGAGGGAGTGCCAACAGCATACACATTTTTAATATAAAAGGCAGAATCTTTTTTATTTTCCTGTATTCAAAGCTCTTGGGAAAGAGAGGGGCGATCGCAAGAAAAACAAGTTGTCAACCTGAGGGAGTGCCAACAGCATACACATTTCTAATATAAAAGGCAGAATCGATTTTATTTTCCTGTACTCAAAGCTCTTGGGAAGGAGAGGGGCGATCGCAAGAAAAACAAGTTGTCAACCTGAGGGAGTGCCAACAGCATACACATTTCTGATATAAAAGGCAGAATCGATTTTATTTTCCTATACTCATAGCTCTTGGGAAGGAGAGGGGCGATCGCAAGAAAAACAAGTTGTCAACCTGAGGGAGTGCCAACAGCATACACATTTCTAATATAAAAGGCAGAATCGGTTTTATTTTCCTGTACTCAAAGCTCTTGGGAAAGAGAGGGGCGATCGCAAGAAAAACAAGTTGTCAACGGAAGGGAGTGCCAACAGCATACACATTTCTAATGTAAAAGGCAGAATCGGTTTTATTTTCCTGTACTCCAAGCTCTTGGGAAAGAGAGGGGCGATCGCAAGAAAAACAAGTTGTCAACGGAAGGGAGTGCCAACAACATACACATTTCTAATATAAAAGGCAGAATCGATTATATTTTCCTGTACTCAAAGCTCTTGGGAAGGAGAGGGGCGATCGCAAGAAAAACAAGTTGTCAACCTGAGGGAGTGCCAACAGCATACACATTTCTAATATAAAGGCAGAATCGATTTTATTTTCCTGTACTCAAAGCTCTTGGGAAAGAGAGGGGCGATCGCAAGAAAAACAAGTTGTCAACGGAAGGGAGTGCCAACAGCATACACATTTCTAATATAAAAGGCAGAATCGGTTTTATTTTCCTGTACTCAAAGCTCTTGGGAATGAGAGGGGCGATCGCAAGAAAAACAAGTTGTCAACGGAAGGGAGTGCCAACAGCATACACATTTCTAATATAAAAGGCAGAATCGATTTTATTTTCCTGTACTCAAAGCTCTTGGGAAGGAGAGGGGCGATCGCAAGAAAAACAAGTTGTCAACCTGAGGGAGTGCCAACAGCATACACATTTCTAATATAAAAGGCAGAATCGGTTTTATTTTCCTGTACTCAAAGCTCTTGGAAAGGAGAGGGGCGATCACAAGAAAAACAAGTTGTCAAAGGGAGGGAGTGAAAACAGCATACACATTTTTAATATAAAAGGCAGAATCGGTTTTATTTTCCTGTACTCAAAGCTCTTGGGAAGGAGAGGGGCGATCGCAAGAAAAACAAGTTGTCAACCTGAGGGAGTGCCAACAGCATACACATTTCTAATATAAAAGGCAGAATCGGTTTTATTTTCCTGTACTCAAAGCTCTTGGGAAGGAGAGGGGCGATCGCAAGAAAAACAAGTTGTCAACGGAAGGGAGTGCCAACAGCATACACATTTCTAATATAAAAGGCAGAATCGGTTTTATTTTCCTGTACTCAAAGCTCTTGGGAAAGAGAGGGGCGATCGCAAGAAAAACAAGTTGTCAGCGGAAGGGAGTGCCAACAGCATACACATTTTTAATATAAAAGGCAGAATCGGTTTTATTTTCCTGTACTCAAAGCTCTTGGGAAAGAGAGGGGCGATCGCAAGAAAAACAAGTTGTCAACCTGAGGGAGTGTCAACAGCGTACACATTTCTAATATAAAAGGCAGAATCGGTTTTATTTTCCTGTACTCAAAGCTCTTGGGAAAGAGAGGGACGATCGCAAGAAAAACAAGTTGTCAACGGGAGGGAGTGCCAGCAGCATACACATTTCTAATATAAAAGGCAGAATCGGTTTTATTTTCCTGTACTCAAAGCTCTTGGGAAAGAGAGGGGCGATCGCAAGAAAAACAAGTTGTCAACGGAAGGGAGTGCCAACAGCATACACATTTCTAATATAAAAGGCAGAATCGGTTTTATTTTCCTGTACTCAAAGCTCTTGGGAAAGAGAGGGGCGATCGCAAGAAAAACAAGTTGTCAACGGAAGGGAGTGCCAACAGCATACACATTTCTAATATAAAAGGCAGAATCGGTTTTATTTTCCTGTACTCAAAGCTCTTGGGAAAGAGAGGGGCGATCGCAAGAAAAACAAGTTGTCAATGGAAGGGAGTGCCAACAGCATACACATTTCTAATATAAAAGGCAGAATCGATTTTATTTTCCTGTACTCAAAGCTCTTGGGAAGGAGAGGGGCGATCGCAAGAAAAACAAGTTGTCAACCTGAGGGAGTGCCAACAGCATACACATTTCTAATATAAAAGGCAGAATCGGTTTTATTTTCCTGTACTCAAAGCTCTTGGGAAAGAGAGGGGCGATCGCAAGAAAAACAAGTTGTCAACCTGAGGGAGTGCCAACAGCGTACACATTTCTAATATAAAAGGCAGAATCGGTTTTGTTTTCCTGTACTCAAAGCTCTTGGGAAAGAGAGGGGCGATCGCAAGAAAAACAAGTTGTCAACGGAAGGGAGTGCCAACAGCATACACATTTCTAATATAAAAGGCAGAATCGATTTTATTTTCCTGTACTCAAAGCTCTTGGGAAGGAGAGGGGCGATCGCAAGAAAAACAAGTTGTCAACCTGAGGGAGTGCCAACAGCATACACATTTCTAATATAAAAGGCAGAATCGGTTTTATTTTCCTGTACTCAAAGCTCTTGGGAAGGAGAGGGGTGATCGCAAGAAAAACAAGTTGTCAACCTGAGGGAGTGCCAACAGCATACACATTTTTAATATAAAAGGCAGAATCGGTTTTATTTTCCTGTACTCAAAGCTCTTGGGAAAGAGAGGGGCGATCGCAAGAAAAACAAGTTGTCAACCTGAGGGAGTGCCAACAGCATACACATTTCTAATATAAATGGCAGAATCGATTTTATTTTCCTGTACTCAAAGCTCTTGGGAAGGAGAGGGGCGATCGCAAGAAAAACAAGTTGTCAACCTGAGGGAGTGCCAACAGCATACACATTTCTAATATAAAAGGCAGAATCGATTTTACTTTCCTGTACTCATAGCTCTTGGGAAGGAGAGGGGCGATCGCAAGAAAAACAAGTTGTCAACCTGAGGGAGTGCCAACAGCATACACATTTCTAATATAAAAGGCAGAATCGGTTTTATTTTCCTGTACTCAAAGCTCTTGGGAAAGAGAGGGGCGATCGCAAGAAAAACAAGTTGTAAACGGAAGGGAGTGCCAACAGCATACACATTTCTAATGTAAAAGGCAGAATCGGTTTTATTTTCCTGTACTCCAAGCTCTTGGGAAAGAGAGGGGCGATCGCAAGAAAAACAAGTTGTCAACGGAAGGGAGTGCCAACAACATACACATTTCTAATATAAAAGGCAGAATCGATTATATTTTAATGTACTCAAAGCTCTTGGGAAGGAGAGGGGCGATCGCAAGAAAAACAAGTTGTCAACCTGAGGGAGTGCCAACAGCATACACATTTCTAATATAAAGGCAGAATCGATTTTATTTTCCTGTACTCAAAGCTCTTGGGAAAGAGAGGGGCGATCGCAAGAAAAACAAGTTGTCAACGGAAGGGAGTGCCAACAGCATACACATTTCTAATATAAAAGGCAGAATCGGTTTTATTTTCCTGTACTCAAAGCTCTTGGGAAAGAGAGGGGCGATCGCAAGAAAAACAAGTTGTCAACGGGAGGGAGTGCCAGCAGCATACACATTTCTAATATAAAAAGCAGAATCGGTTTTATTTTCCTGTACTCAAAGCTCTTGGGAAGGAGAGGGGCGATCGCAAGAAAAACAAGTTGTCAACGGGAGGGAGTGCCAAGAGCATACACATTTCTAATATAAAAGGCAGAATCGGTTTTATTTTCCTGTACTCAAAGCTCTTGGGAAAGAGAGGGGCGATCGCAAGAAAAACAAGTTGTCAACCTGAGGGAGTGCCAACAGCATACACATTTCTAATATAAAAGGCAGAATCGATTTTATTTTCCGGTACTCAAAGCTCTTGGGAAGGAGAGGGGCGATCGCAAGAAAAACAAGTTGTCAACGGGAGGGAGTGCCAACAGCATACACATTTCAAATATAAAAGGCAGAATCGGTTTTATTTTCCTGTACTCAAAGCTCTTGGGAAAGAGTGGGGCGATCGCAAGAAAAACAAGTTGTCAACGGGAGGGAGTGCCAGCAGCATACACATTTCTAATATAAAAGGCAGAATCGGTTTTATTTTCCTGTACTCAAAGCTCTTGGGAAAGAGAGGGGCGATCGCAAGAAAAACAAGTTGTCAACGGAAGGGAGTGCCAACAGCATACACATTTCTAATATAAAAGGCAGAATCGGTTTTATTTTCCTGTACTCAAAGCTCTTGGGAAAGAGAGGGGCGATCGCAAGAAAAACAAGTTGTCAACGGAAGGGAGTGCCAACAGCATACACATTTCTAATATAAAAGGCAGAATCGGTTTTATTTTCCTGTACTCAAAGCTCTTGGGAAAGAGAGGGGCGATCGCAAGAAAAACAAGTTGTCAACGGAAGGGAGTGCCAACAGCATACACATTTCTAATATAAAAGGCAGAATCGATTTTATTTTCCTGTACTCAAAGCTCTTGGGAAGGAGAGGGGCGATCGCAAGAAAAACAAGTTGTCAACCTGAGGGAGTGCCAACAGCATACACATTTCTAATATAAGAGGCAGAATCGGTTTTATTTTCCTGTACTCAAAGCTCTTGGGAAAGAGAGGGGCGATCGCAAGAAAAACAAGTTGTCAACCTGAGGGAGTGCCAACAGCGTACACATTTCTAATATAAAAGGCAGAATCGGTTTTATTTTCCTGTACTCAAAGCTCTTGGGAAAGAGAGGGGCGATCGCAAGAAAAACAAGTTGTCAACGGAAGGGAGTGCCAACAGCATACACATTTCTAATATAAAAGGCAGAATCGATTTTATTTTCCTGTACTCAAAGCTCTTGGGAAGGAGAGGGGCGATCGCAAGAAAAACAAGTTGTCAACCTGAGGGAGTGCCAACAGCATACACATTTCTAATATAAAAGGCAGAATCGGTTTTATTTTCCTGTACTCAAAGCTCTTGGGAAGGAGAGGGGTGATCGCAAGAAAAACAAGTTGTCAACCTGAGGGAGTGCCAACAGCATACACATTTTTAATATAAAAGGCAGAATCTTTTTTATTTTCCTGTATTCAAAGCTCTTGGGAAAGAGAGGGGCGATCGCAAGAAAAACAAGTTGTCAACCTGAGGGAGTGCCAACAGCATACACATTTCTAATATAAAAGGCAGAATCGATTTTATTTTCCTGTACTCAAAGCTCTTGGGAAGGAGAGGGGCGATCGCAAGAAAAACAAGTTGTCAACCTGAGGGAGTGCCAACAGCATACACATTTCTAATATAAAAGGCAGAATCGATTTTATTTTCCTGTACTCATAGCTCTTGGGAAGGAGAGGGGCGATCGCAAGAAAAACAAGTTGTCAACCTGAAGGAGTGCCAACAGCATACACATTTCTAATATAAAAGGCAGAATCGGTTTTATTTTCCTGTACTCAAAGCTCTTGGGAAAGAGAGGGGCGATCGCAAGAAAAACAAGTTGTCAACGGAAGGGAGTGCCAACAGCATACACATTTCTAATGTAAAAGGCAGAATCGGTTTTATTTTCCTGTACTCCAAGCTCTTGGGAAAGAGAGGGGCGATCGCAAGAAAAACAAGTTGTCAACGGAAGGGAGTGCCAACAACATACACATTTCTAATATAAAAGGCAGAATCGATTATATTTTCCTGTACTCAAAGCTCTTGGGAAGGAGAGGGGCGATCGCAAGAAAAACAAGTTGTCAACCTGAGGGAGTGCCAACAGCATACACATTTCTAATATAAAGGCAGAATCGATTTTATTTTCCTGTACTCAAAGCTCTTGGGAAAGAGAGGGGCGATCGCAAGAAAAACAAGTTGTCAACGGAAGGGAGTGCCAACAGCATACACATTTCTAATATAAAAGGCAGAATCGGTTTTATTTTCCTGTACTCAAAGCTCTTGGGAATGAGAGGGGCGATCGCAAGAAAAACAAGTTGTCAACGGAAGGGAGTGCCAACAGCATACACATTTCTAATATAAAAGGCAGAATCGATTTTATTTTCCTGTACTCAAAGCTCTTGGGAAGGAGAGGGGCGATCGCAAGAAAAACAAGTTGTCAACCTGAGGGAGTGCCAACAGCATACACATTTCTAATATAAAAGGCAGAATCGGTTTTATTTTCCTGTACTCAAAGCTCTTGGAAAGGAGAGGGGCGATCACAAGAAAAACAAGTTGTCAAAGGGAGGGAGTGAAAACAGCATACACATTTTTAATATAAAAGGCAGAATCGGTTTTATTTTCCTGTACTCAAAGCTCTTGGGAAGGAGAGGGGCGATCGCAAGAAAAACAAGTTGTCAACCTGAGGGAGTGCCAACAGCATACACATTTCTAATATAAAAGGCAGAATCGGTTTTATTTTCCTGTACTCAAAGCTCTTGGGAAGGAGAGGGGCGATCGCAAGAAAAACAAGTTGTCAACGGAAGGGAGTGCCAACAGCATACACATTTCTAATATAAAAGGCAGAATCGGTTTTATTTTCCTGTACTCAAAGCTCTTGGGAAAGAGAGGGGCGATCGCAAGAAAAACAAGTTGTCAACGGAAGGGAGTGCCAACAGCATACACATTTCTAATATAAAAGGCAGAATCGATTTTATTTTCCTGTACTCAAAGCTCTTGGGAAGGGGAGGGGCGATCGCAAGAAAAACAAGTTGTCAACCTGAGGGAGTGCCAACAGCATACACATTTCTAATATAAAAGGCAGAATCGGTTTTATTTTCCTGTACTCAAAGCTCTTGGGAAGGAGAGGGGTGATCGCAAGAAAAACAAGTTGTCAACCTGAGGGAGTGCCAACAGCATACACATTTTTAATATAAAAGGCAGAATCGGTTTTATTTTCCTGTACTCAAAGCTCTTGGGAAAGAGAGGGGCGATCGCAAGAAAAACAAGTTGTCAACGGAAGTGAGTGCCAGCAGCATACACATTTCTAATATAAAAGGCAGAATCGGTTTTATTTTCCTGTACTCAAAGCTCTTGGGAAAGAGAGGGGCGATCGCAAGAAAAACAAGTTGTCAACGGGAGGGAGTGCCAGCAGCATACACATTTCTAATATAAAAAGCAGAATCGGTTTTATTTTCCTGTACTCAAAGCTCTTGGGAAGGAGAGGGGCGATCGCAAGAAAAACAAGTTGTCAACGGGAGGGAGTGCCAGCAGCATACACATTTCTAATATAAAAAGCAGAATCGGTTTTATTTTCCTGTACTCAAAGCTCTTGGGAAGGAGAGGGGCGATCGCAAGAAAAACAAGTTGTCAACGGAAGGGAGTGCCAACAGCATACACATTTCTAATATAAAAGGCAGAATCGGTTTTATTTTCCTGTACTCAAAGCTCTTGGGAAGGAGAGGGGCGATCGCAAGAAAAACAAGTTGTCAACCTGATGGAGTGCCAACAGCATACACATTTCTAATATAAAAGGCAGAATCGATTTTATTTTCCTGTACTCATAGCTCTTGGGAAGGAGAGGGGCGATCGCAAGAAAAACAAGTTGTCAACCTGAGGGAGTGCCAACAGCATACACATTTCTAATATAAAAGGCAGAATCGGTTTTATTTTCCTGTACTCAAAGCTCTTGGGAAAGAGAGGGGCGATCGCAAGAAAAGCAAGTTGTCAACGGGAGGGAGTGCCAGCAGCATACACATTTCTAATATAAAAGGCAGAATCGGTTTTATTTTCCTGTACTCAAAGCTCTTGGGAAAGAGAGGGGCGATCGCAAGAAAAACAAGTTGTCAACGGGAGGGAGCGCCAGCAGCATACACATTTCTAATATAAAAGGCAGAATCGGTTTTATTTTCCTGTACTCAAAGCTCTTGGGAAAGAGAGGGGCGATCGCAAGAAAAACAAGTTGTCAACGGAAGGGAGTGCCAACAGCATACACATTTCAAATATAAAAGGCAGAATCGGTTTTATTTTCCTGTACTCAAAGCTCTTGGGAAAGAGAGGGGCGATCGCAAGAAAAACAAGTTGTCAACGGGAGGGAGTGCCAGCAGCATACACATTTCTAATATAAAAGGCAGAATCGGTTTTATTTTCCTGTACTCAAAGCTCTTGGGAAAGAGAGGGGCGATCGCAAGAAAAACAAGTTGTCAACGGAAGGGAGTGCCAACAGCATACACATTTCTAATATAAAAGGCAGAATCGGTTTTATTTTCCTGTACTCAAAGCTCTTGGGAAAGAGAGGGGCGATCGCAAGAAAAACAAGTTGTCAACGGAAGGGAGTGCCAACAGCATACACATTTCTAATATAAAAGGCAGAATCGGTTTTATTTTCCTGTACTCAAAGCTCTTGGGAAAGAGAGGGGCAATCGCAAGAAAAACAAGTTGTCAACGGAAGGGAGTGCCAACAGCATACACATTTCTAATATAAAAGGCAGAATCGATTTTATTTTCCTGTACTCAAAGCTCTTGGGAAGGAGAGGGGCGATCGCAAGAAAAACAAGTTGTCAACCTGAGGGAGTGCCAACAGCATACACATTTCTAATATAAAAGGCAGAATCGGTTTTATTTTCCTGTACTCAAAGCTCTTGGGAAAGAGAGGGGCGATCGCAAGAAAAACAAGTTGTCAACCTGAGGGAGTGCCAACAGCGTACACATTTCTAATATAAAAGGCAGAATCGGTTTTATTTTCCTGTACTCAAAGCTCTTGGGAAAGAGAGGGGCGATCGCAAGAAAAACAAGTTGTCAACGGAAGGGAGTGCCAACAGCATACACATTTCTAATATAAAAGGCAGAATCGATTTTATTTTCCTGTACTCAAAGCTCTTGGGAAGGAGAGGGGCGATCGCAAGAAAAACAAGTTGTCAACCTGAGGGAGTGCCAACAGCATACACATTTCTAATATAAAAGGCAGAATCGGTTTTATTTTCCTGTACTCAAAGCTCTTGGGAAGGAGAGGGGTGATCGCAAGAAAAACAAGTTGTCAACCTGAGGGAGTGCCAACAGCATACACATTTTTAATATAAAAGGCAGAATCGGTTTTATTTTCCTGTACTCAAAGCTCTTGGGAAAGAGAGGGGCGATCGCAAGAAAAACAAGTTGTCAACCTGAGGGAGTGCCAACAGCATACACATTTCTAATATAAAAGGCAGAATCGATTTTATTTTCCTGTACTCATAGCTCTTGGGAAGGAGAGGGGCGATCGCAAGAAAAACAAGTTTTCAACCTGAGGGAGTGCCAACAGCATACACATTTCTAATATAAAAGGCAGAATCGGTTTTATTTTCCTGTACTCAAAGCTCTTGGGAAAGAGAGGGGCGATCGCAAGAAAAACAAGTTGTCAACGGAAGGGAGTGCCAACAGCATACACATTTCTAATGTAAAAGGCAGAATCGGTTTTATTTTCCTGTACTCCAAGCTCTTGGGAAGGAGAGGGGCGATCGCAAGAAAAACAAGTTGTCAACGGAAGGGAGTGCCAACAGCATACACATTTCTAATATAAAAGGCAGAATCGGTTTTATTTTCCTGTACTCAAAGCTCTTGGGAAAGAGAGGGGCGATCGCAAGAAAAACAAGTTGTCAGCGGAAGGGAGTGCCAACAGCATACACATTTTTAATATAAAAGGCAGAATCGGTTTTATTTTCCTGTACTCAAAGCTCTTGGGAAGGAGAGGGGCGATCGCAAGAAAAACAAGTTGTCAACCTGAGGGAGTGCCAACAGCGTACACATTTCTAATATAAAAGGCAGAATCGGTTTTATTTTCCTGTACTCAAAGCTCTTGGGAAAGAGAGGGGCGATCGCAAGAAAAACAAGTTGTCAACGGAAGGGAGTGCCAACAGCATACACATTTCTAATATAAAAGGCAGAATCGATTTTATTTTCCTGTACTCAAAGCTCTTGGGAAGGAGAGGGGCGATCGCAAGAAAAACAAGTTGTCAACCTGAGGGAGTGCCAACAGCATACACATTTCTAATATAAAAGGCAGAATCGGTTTTATTTTCCTGTACTCAAAGCTCTTGGGAAGGAGAGGGGTGATCGCAAGAAAAACAAGTTGTCAACCTGAGGGAGTGCCAACAGCATACACATTTTTAATATAAAAGGCAGAATCGGTTTTATTTTCCTGTACTCAAAGCTCTTGGGAAAGAGAGGGGCGATCGCAAGAAAAACAAGTTGTCAACGGAAGGGAGTGCCAGCAGCATACACATTTCTAATATAAAAGGCAGAATCGGTTTTATTTTCCTGTACTCAAAGCTCTTGGGAAAGATAGGGGCGATCGCAAGAAAAACAAGTTGTCAACGGGAGGGAGTGCCAGCAGCATACACATTTCTAATATAAAAAGCAGAATCGGTTTTATTTTCCTGTACTCAAAGCTCTTGGGAAGGAGAGGGGCGATCGCAAGAAAAACAAGTTGTCAACGGGAGGGAGTGCCAGCAGCATACACATTTCTAATATAAAAAGCAGAATCGGTTTTATTTTCCTGTACTCAAAGCTCTTGGGAAGGAGAGGGGCGATCGCAAGAAAAACAAGTTGTCAACGGAAGGGAGTGCCAACAGCATACACATTTCTAATATAAAAGGCAGAATCGGTTTTATTTTCCTGTACTCAAAGCTCTTGGGAAAGAGAGGGGCGATCGCAAGAAAAACAAGTTGTCAACCTGAGGGAGTGCCAACAGCATACACATTTCTAATATAAAAGGCAGAATCGATTTTATTTTCCTGTACTCAAAGCTCTTGGGAAGGAGAGGGGCGATCGCAAGAAAAACAAGTTGTCAACGGGAGGGAGTGCCAACAGCATACACATTTCAAATATAAAAGGCAGAATCGGTTTTATTTTCCTGTACTCAAAGCTCTTGGGAAAGAGAGGGGCGATCGCAAGAAAAACAAGTTGTCAACGGGAGGGAGTGCCAGCAGCATACACATTTCTAATATAAAAGGCAGAATCGGTTTTATTTTCCTGTACTCAAAGCTCTTGGGAAAGAGAGGGGCGATCGCAAGAAAAACAAGTTGTCAACGGAAGGGAGTGCCAACAGCATACACATTTCTAATATAAAAGGCAGAATCGGTTTTATTTTCCTGTACTCAAAGCTCTTGGGAAAGAGAGGGGCGATCGCAAGAAAAACAAGTTGTCAACGGAAGGGAGTGCCAACAGCATACACATTTCTAATATAAAAGGCAGAATCGGTTTTATTTTCCTGTACTCAAAGCTCTTGGGAAAGAGAGGGGCGATCGCAAGAAAAACAAGTTGTCAACGGAAGGGAGTGCCAACAGCATACACATTTCTAATATAAAAGGCAGAATCGATTTTATTTTCCTGTACTCAAAGCTCTTGGGAAGGAGAGGGGCGATCGCAAGAAAAACAAGTTGTCAACCTGAGGGAGTGCCAACAGCATACACATTTCTAATATAAAAGGCAGAATCGGTTTTATTTTCCTGTACTCAAAGCTCTTGGGAAAGAGAGGGGCGATCGCAAGAAAAACAAGTTGTCAACCTGAGGGAGTGCCAACAGCGTACACATTTCTAATATAAAAGGCAGAATCGGTTTTATTTTCCTGTACTCAAAGCTCTTGGGAAAGAGAGGGGCGATCGCAAGAAAAACAAGTTGTCAACGGAAGGGAGTGCCAACAGCATACACATTTCTAATATAAAAGGCAGAATCGATTTTATTTTCCTGTACTCAAAGCTCTTGGGAAGGAGAGGGGCGATCGCAAGAAAAACAAGTTGTCAACCTGAGGGAGTGCCAACAGCATACACATTTCTAATATAAAAGGCAGAATCGGTTTTATTTTCCTGTACTCAAAGCTCTTGGGAAGGAGAGGGGTGATCGCAAGAAAAACAAGTTGTCAACCTGAGGGAGTGCCAACAGCATACACATTTTTAATATAAAAGGCAGAATCGGTTTTATTTTCCTGTACTCAAAGCTCTTGGGAAAGAGAGGGGCGATCGCAAGAAAAACAAGTTGTCAACCTGAGGGAGTGCCAACAGCATACACATTTCTAATATAAAAGGCAGAATCGATTTTATTTTCCTGTACTCAAAGCTCTTGGGAAGGAGAGGGGCGATCGCAAGAAAAACAAGTTGTCAACCTGAGGGAGTGCCAACAGCATACACATTTCTAATATAAAAGGCAGAATCGATTTTATTTTCCTGTACTCGTAGCTCTTGGGAAGGAGAGGGGCGATCGCAAGAAAAACAAGTTGTCAACCTGAGGGAGTGCCAACAGCATACACATTTCTAATATAAAAGGCAGAATCGGTTTTATTTTCCTGTACTCAAAGCTCTTGGGAAAGAGAGGGGCGATCGCAAGAAAAACAAGTTGTCAACGGAAGGGAGTGCCAACAGCATACACATTTCTAATGTAAAAGGCAGAATCGGTTTTATTTTCCTGTACTCCAAGCTCTTGGGAAAGAGAGGGGCGATCGCAAGAAAAACAAGTTGTCAACGGAAGGGAGTGCCAACAACATACACATTTCTAATATAAAAGGCAGAATCGATTATATTTTCCTGTACTCAAAGCTCTTGGGAAGGAGAGGGGCGATAGCAAGAAAAACAAGTTGTCAACCTGAGGGAGTGCCAACAGCATACACATTTCTAATATAAAGGCAGAATCGATTTTATTTTCCTGTACTCAAAGCTCTTGGGAAAGAGAGGGGCGATCGCAAGAAAAACAAGTTGTCAACGGAAGGGAGTGCCAACAGCATACACATTTCTAATATAAAAGGCAGAATCGGTTTTATTTTCCTGTACTCAAAGCTCTTGGGAATGAGAGGGGCGATCGCAAGAAAAACAAGTTGTCAACGGAAGGGAGTGCCAACAGCATACACATTTCTAATATAAAAGGCAGAATCGATTTTATTTTCCTGTACTCAAAGCTCTTGGGAAGGAGAGGGGCGATCGCAAGAAAAACAAGTTGTCAACCTGAGGGAGTGCCAACAGCATACACATTTCTAATATAAAAGGCAGAATCGGTTTTATTTTCCTGTACTCAAAGCTCTTGGAAAGGAGAGGGGCGATCACAAGAAAAACAAGTTGTCAAAGGGAGGGAGTGAAAACAGCATACACATTTTTAATATAAAAGGCAGAATCGGTTTTATTTTCCTGTACTCAAAGCTCTTGGGAAGGAGAGGGGCGATCGCAAGAAAAACAAGTTGTCAACCTGAGGGAGTGCCAACAGCATACACATTTCTAATATAAAAGGCAGAATCGGTTTTATTTTCCTGTACTCAAAGCTCTTGGGAAGGAGAGGGGCGATCGCAAGAAAAACAAGTTGTCAACGGAAGGGAGTGCCAACAGCATACACATTTCTAATATAAAAGGCAGAATCGGTTTTATTTTCCTGTACTCAAAGCTCTTGGGAAAGAGAGGGGCGATCGCAAGAAAAACAAGTTGTCAGCGGAAGGGGGTGCCAACAGCATACACATTTTTAATATAAAAGGCAGAATCGGTTTTATTTTCCTGTACTCAAAGCTCTTCGAAAGGAGACGGGCGATCACAAGAAAAACAAGTTGTGAACGGGAGGGAGTGCCGACAGCATACACATTTCTAATATAAAAGGCAGAATCGGTTTTATTTTCCTGTACTCAAAGCTTTTGGGAAGGAGAGGGGCGATCGCAAGAAAAACAAGTTTTCAACGGGAGGGTGTGCCAACAGCATTCACATTTCTAATATAAAAGGCAGAATCGGTTTTATTTTCCAGTACTCAAAGCTTTTGGGAAGGAGAAGGGCGATCGCAAGAAAAAAAGTTTTCAATGGAAGGGAGTGCCAACAGCATACACATTTCTAATATGAAAGGCAGAATCGGTTTTATTTTCCTGTACTCAAAGCTCTTGGGAAAGAGAGGGGCGATCGCAAGAAAAACAAGTTGTCAACGGGAGGGAGTGCCAACAGCATACACATTTCTAATATAAAAGGCAGAATCGGTTTTATTTTCCTGTACCCAAAGCTCTTGGGAATGAGAGGGGCGATCGCAAGAAAAACAAGTTGTCAACGGGAGGGAGTACCAACAGCATACACATTTCTAATATAAAAGGCAGAATCGGTTTTATTTTCCTGTACTCAAAGCTCTTGGGAAGGAGAGGGGCGATAGCAAGAAAAACAAGTTGTCAACGGGAGGGAGTGCCAACAGCATACACATTTCTAATATAAAAGGCAGAATCGGTTTTATTTTCCTGTACCCAAAGCTCTTGGGAATGAGAGGGGCGATCGCAAGAAAAACAAGTTGTCAACGGGAGGGAGTGCCAACAGCATACACATTTCTAATATAAAAGGCAGAATCGGTTTTATTTTCCTGTACTCAAAGCTCTTGGGAAAGAGAGGGGCGATCGCAAGAAAAACAAGTTGTCAACAGAAAGGAGTGCCAACAGCATATACATTTCTAATATAAAAGGCAGAATCGGATTTATTTTCCTGTACTCAAAGCTCTTGGGAAGGAGATGGGCGATCGCAAGAAAAACAAGTTGTCAACGGGAGGGTGTGCCAACAGCATACACATTTCTAATATAAAAGGCAGAATCGGTTTTAATTTCTTGTACTCAAAGCTCTTGGGAAGGAGAGGGGTGATCGCAAGAAGAACAAGTTGTCAACGGGAGGGAGTGCCAACAGCATACACATTTCTAATATAAAAGGCAGAAACGGTTTTATTTTCCTGTACTCAAAGGTTTTGGGAAGGAGAGGGGCGATCGCAAGAAAAACAAGTTGTCAACGGGAGGGAGTGCCAACAGCATACACATTTCTAATATAAAAGGCAGAATCGGTTTTATTTTCCTGTATTCAAAGCTTTTGGGAAGGAGAGGGGCGATCGCAAGAAAAACAAGTTTTCAACGGGAGGGTGTGCCAACGGCATACACATTTCTAATATAAAAGGCAGAATCGGTTTTATTTTCCTGTACTCAAAGCTCTTGGGAAGGAGAGGGGCGATCGCAAGAAAAACAAGTTTTCAACGGGAGGGAGTGCCAACAGCATACACATTTCTAATATAAAAGGCAGAATCGGTTTTATTTCCCTGTACTCAAAGCTCTTCGAAAGGAGAAGGGCGATCACAAGAAAAACAAGTTGTCAACGGGAGGGAGTGCCAACAGCATACACATTTCTAATATAAAAGGCAGAATCGGTTCTATTTTTATGTACTCAAAGCTCTTGGGAATGAGAGGGGCGATCGCAAGAAAAACAAGTTGTCAACGGGAGGGAGTGCCAACAGCATACGCATTTCTTATACAGGGTGATTCAAAAATCGATCACGAAACTTAAGGGGTGATTCTACTTGACAAAATAAGGGTAGAGCTTCATATAATTTTTTTTCAAAATGTCATTCGTTTTCGAGTTACAAGCCGTCCAAGTTCAAGTTTTTATTTTTTGTTACAGGAAAACCGATTTGACTAATATTTGAAAGATAGGCTAAGTCTTCTGCGCTTCATCATTTTAGTAACAATTCACATTGATTGTTTGCCGCTAGAGGGCACTTTACCTACATTGAAAATTGTTTTTTGGTCATAATTTTTTAGTGTTGACAGCTACAGTAGTTTTTGGCATAATTTCTGAAAGACTGATGCCAGGCCTTTAAAAAAGGTGCTCTTTATTTACATCGCTAAACCCAACGGTTTAGACGTAAATCACCCTTAAAAATTAAGTGGTAAATTTACTTTTCTCATTTCATTACCACCAGCTACCAGGTAAATAGCTATCAAAGTATACTAGAGCTGTCAGTTTAACATCAAATAAATTCGCTTTTTAAACTATTTAATTTATAATCTTAAAATAACTAATAATGGCTAATCACCAATATTCAAATATCGAATATTGTGATATCCATTTTTGTTATGGAAAAGCAAATGGTAATGCAGAGTTGGCAAGAAGATATTATATGGAGAGTTATCCGGAAAGAAATATCCCTCATGCTCAAACATTTTCCAGTGTGCACAGGAGGCTTGCGGAATGTGGTTCCTTTAAAAGTTATAATGGAAATAGGGGAAGACCTAGAACTGCTAGAAACGTGCAACAAGAAGAAAGAGCGCCCCACTTTAGTATACGTGTCCGACAGTATTTGAATGCAACTTATCCTGAGCGATGGATAGGACGAAGTGGACCATTGGCATGGGCAGCGAGGTCACCAGACCTTAATCCTATGGATTTTTTCTTTTGGGGTCATTTGAAACAATTGGTGTACGATATTCCAGTAATCAACGTCGAGGATCTTCGCTTCAGGATAATCGAAAAGTGGCAAATTATTAAAGAAACACCAGGAATTTTTCATCGAGTTAGGCGACATTTTTTGAAGAGTGTTAGGAAATGTATGGAAGAAAATGGGGGACATTTTGAGAATCTTTTTTAGTTTGTTTAGTACTGTTTCATTAATTTTTATCAATTAAATGTATATCGCAATAATCCATAATATGAAAATTTACTGATTAGCCATTATTAGTTATTTTAAGATTATAAATTAAATAGTTTAAAAAGCGAATTTATTTGATGTTAAACTGACAGCTCTAGTATACTTTGATAGCTATTTACCTGGTAGCTGGTGGTAATGAAATGAGAAAAGTAAATTTACCACTTAATTTTTAAGGGTGATTTACGTCTAAACCGTTGGGTTTAGCGATGTAAATAAAGAGCACCTTTTTTAAAGGCCTGGCATCAGTCTTTCAGAAATTATGCCAAAAACTACTGTAGCTGTCAACACTAAAAAATTATGACAAAAAAACAATTTTCAATGTAGGTAAAGTGCCCTCTAGCGGCAAACAATCAATGTGAATTGTTACTAAAATGATGAAGCGCAGAAGACTTAGCCTATCTTTCAAATATTAGTCAAATCGGTTTTCCTGTAAGCGAGTAATTCAAAAAACAAAAAATAAAAACTTGAACTTGGACGGCTTGTAACTCGAAAACGAATGACATTTTGAAAAAAAATTATATGAAGCTCTACCCTTATTTTGTCAAGTAGAATCATCCCCTTAAGTTTCGTGATCGATTTTTGAATCACCCTGTATATATATATATATATATATATATATATATATATATATATATATATATATATATATATATATATATATATATATATATTCTATGGAGGTTACTCTCTTGGGTATAGGTTTGCAATTTTAAAAAATAAACAACTTGTTTATGTTGACGTTTCGCCCATGATTATGAGCTTTTTCAAAACGTTTATTATTACAAGATTCCTACAACAAAAAGTTAAAACAGACTTAAAAACATTCAACATTTACCAACACAATTTCAAAAGATCGAAAAAACAATTATATAATGAAATAAAATATGTTTTTTAAAATGGTGACACATATACGCACCTTGAAAGATGAAGATATGATATATTTGTGGGTTTATTTATTTGTTGTTGGACTTTTTAGGTATTTATTTATACATGTCTGATATGAATATTGGTTTATTTCGTTATGTTATATACTGAGGGTTTAAAATTTATTGACTTTAATTATTAACTTAACAAATTAGATTGTTATATATTTGACTAAGGTTTTTTATATCTTGTTTGTCATTGACAGTATGTTGTTCCTTCTTTATATGTATCATTTCTTTGACAAGTAATTTGTGATAGTTTTGGTCTTGGGTTAAAATTTTGGTGTTTTTATAATCAAATTCATGTTTTAAATTTGATTCGTGTTTGTGTAGAGCAGTAGAAGCATTTTTTGTGAATTTATCCCCATTAAGTCTGTTTTCTAAATACTGAGTTGTCATGCCAAGGTATCTTTTAGGGCAGTTGAAATCAGGGCAGTGTGTTGTAACATATTAACAAATTTTAAGGCTAAAAATAACAATTCCCATAATTCCAATAAAAATAACACTGACACCAGCATTATCAAAAAAAATGTCAACAAAACCAAAAAATTTCTAAGAGACAATCCAGATTTAGTTGTTTTACAACCCGATAAATCAAACAAAACAGTTATTATGAAAAACTCGGATTACCATGCAAAATCATGCAATTACTCAATGACACCAACACAAATAAAGAAGTTAAAGCTGATCCTACCAACTCATACCAAAAAAAAAAATAATGACCTAATAAAAAAATGGGAAAACAAACAGTTTATTTCACCACATGTAGCAAAAGACTTAATTACAAATAACGCTTCACCACCACGCATATATGGGCTACCTAAATTACATAAACCCGGAACTCCACTTCGACCAATTGTATCTTGTATACAATCGCCTTTTAATGCACTCTCAAAATATCTCAAAAATATCTTAGCAAATGTCACTGGCCCAAATAATTTTTACATTAAAGACTCATGGAGCTTTAAAGAAAAAATACAAAACGTTAAAATCTCAGAAAACCACGTGTTGATCTCATTAGACGTTGTATCTCTCTACACAGATATACCCATAAATATGTCCTTAAACATAATCAGAAAAAAATGGTCAGAAATAAAGAAATACACTGATATACCATTAGATGATTTTCTTGAAGCTGTAGAAATCTGCCTAACTTCTACATACTTCAAATACAAAAATTTATTCTTTAAGCAAATTGAGGGTTGAGCGATGGGTGCATCCATATCAAGTGTTATTGCTCAATTAGTGTTAGAAGACCTAGAAACTGAAGTTATCAACAGTTAAAATTCAAACTACCATTGTTTTGCAGATATGTAGATGACTGCATAACTGCCATACCAAAAAATTAAGATTCATATATCTTAAACAAATTCAACAGCTCTCATGAAAAATTACAATTTACCATAGAATTTGAAAATAATAACCACATAAATTTCCTAGATATGACGTTGCATCACAAATATAATACAATACTGAATGGTACACAAAATCTATATGGTCTGGTCGCTACCTCAACTACAATTCCCAACATCACATGGCCGAAAAAAAAATCAGTAATAATTGGAATAGCCGATAGAGCCATTATCCCTAGTAGTCCCGAATTTAGAAACAACTGCATCAAAAAAGCAAAAGAGGTCTTTATGACAAACTGTTACCCAAATAAACTAATTAATAAAATTTTTGAAGGGAGGCTAGAAAAACAAAAACATGGAAACACTAAAAGAGAAAATTTAGAACACAATAAAACCAAAAAACAATATCATTCCTTGCCATACATACCAAAACTTTCCGAAAACTTTCAAACTTTTTTTAAAAAACATAATATAACCACTAGTCATAAGGGCCATAATTTACTTAAAAGCAATTTCAGCAAATTAAAAAGTGACATTCCAAAAAACAGAAAATCAAATGTTGTCTACCAAATACCCTGCAAGGATTGTCCATCGAATTATATAGGCCAAACTAGTCAGTATCTGCAAAATCGTCTAAATGGACATAAATATGACAAAAAAATATTACAGCCCTAAAAAAACACGAAATGAAAAACAAGCACCCCTTTGATTATGAAAATACAAAAATTTTGAAAACTGAAACCAACAAAAGAAAACGAGAATTTTACGAAATGATTGCAATAAAAAAATTCGAATGCCGTAAACGATAAAACAGATATCAATAATCTAAATCAAATTTATTTCAACATATTAAAAAAAATAAAACAATAAATAAGAATAATTCTCCGCTTTCAATTCTTCTAAATTGAATCATGATATTTTTTCAGAAAGATATCACTTCAATTAAAAGACCCAAACTTTTTACGCCACTTAAAGTACCTAAAACATACACCATCTGGGTTCCGCATTCAGTCAAGTCAAGGCAGTTATAGGGTTAAAAATGTAGTATCCATTCTTCTAACTGGACTTTTAAAAATACTTGTGAAAAGCGAATATACAAAAGAGTGAGTGATTATAATTGGTTTGTGATGTAATTAATTTTTGTTTAAAACAAAAATCTCTGTTCTGAATGGTAAGTTTTTAACCTCTTATTCCATATATAATAATATTAAAAATGTACATTTTTGTAGCATCCGCCGAAACTCTCAGTTGAAAAAGATTCGAAAGAATCAAAACGTCCTGAAAAATAAATATATATATATATAATAAGTATGACTACTTTATATATGTAGTTTCAATATAAAAATAAACCATATTCCCAAGAAAATAACCAACTAAAAATATATTTAAGGGTTCAAGAAAAATTAATTCCTATATATATTTATATATATATATATATATATATATATATATATATATATATATATATATATATATATATTCGTTTAAAAAATATTGTTAAATCAATGCAAGCAGTTAACGAAAAATCCTGCTTTCCAATAGAAGCCAAGTAAAATTTCGGTAACTACCTTTCCTAGTAGAACGTCTGGTTTATTTTACGCTAGACCAGGTTTAACTTGCGAAACTTCATAGAAATTACTGCCAAACTGTTGAGTTACGGTTTTCGAGAAATTAATAATCTACCTTCAGTTAATAATAAATTCCTGCCGAGCAATATATTTCGCAAACAGGAGGTAACTGTTTGCTACTATAACTGCTTTGCAGCAATAGAGTATTTTTGCATCGTACGTTGCAAGTTCTGGAACAATTAAGGGTATTTTTACACTATGTAAAATTTTAATAATATTTAATTTTTTTGAAAATAAAACGAAAAAAAAAAATATAAGGGAAAAATCTTACCTTTCAGCGCCCTGGAAGACCTGTTAAAAATATCTCTGCTGTAAGTATCAATGTCAAAGGTAGATAAAGAGTTTTTTAACAGAATAATGCTCGCCTATAGCTTTAAATCGGTTAGAGAGAAGGCAATCAACATGCGGCACTGACAAATGGAAAATAATCCACAAAAACTGACAAATGCGTATCTTCAAAAAAGGAAATAGATATCTCAAGAAAGAATTTGACATGAGATCAACAGTATGTCACGCCGATGCCAGAAGGTAGCACAAGCCAAAGAAAAACAAACCAACAACTCCTACAATATAAAGACACAGCTCTGATCTGTGACGCCATCCCATGGAGGCCTTAAGTTAGTCATGAGATTATAATTATATTCAGTAACAAGTTGTGTAATGTCAATGAATTATTGCAATAACTACGTTCCAGTTTACTTAAAATTACATGGCTGCAATATTTCTTCAAATAAATGAACACTGGCATTTGTCGTTTTCATTAGACCTTCACCTTGTGGTCGGTGAGAGAGCTCAGTAAATATCAATGTCCATATCCAATGAATATATATATATATATATATATATATATATATATATATATATATATATATATATATATATATATGTATATTGTGATCGGTGAGAGGGCTCAGTAAATTTCAATGTCGATGGAGTAAAGCCGGCGGCAGCGCAATCACTGGTAGAGCTGTTTATGCTGGTAAAATTTCGAAGTGACGAAATTGCAGCTAAGAAAGTCCACCCCAGCAACGTCTGGCTCAGAGTGAGCTGCTGCAAACAGCGTCTGTACCCAAAATAGGCTGCTGAATGCACACTCCAACTGACAAAAGCCATTAGACTACAACACTTGCCCTTTACCAACCCGACCTGAGGCAGCGGGGTAAGGTAAGCTTCACAACCCCGTAAGAATAAGTAGAGAGCAATCAAGTCACATCCCTTATCCTCCATAGGCCCAAAGGGTCCCGAGATGGGTAGTTCTGGAGCACGAAACCTACTGGCAGAGGGTAATAAGAGTCTAAAGCACCACCCAAATAGAACAGCAACTCTGTATATAGTGGTCTATATTGCAGGTCATCATCAAACCAGGTAAAACTCGTTGAGTTAAAGAATGAAACAGTTGACATAAAATGGGATAATACTGGAATCAGCGAAGCAAGACGGAAAGGAAGCAAGAAATGGAGGAACAAGTGGTTTGAGATTCTCAATTAATAGAAGATAACAAGATAGTATAATCGATATAATAAACACCTCAGACAAAGTAGCTAGCTTAACTACGACTATCAAAAATATACACCATTCAAATCGCACAACTATATACACTCACTCAGAGGAAGACATAAAAGAATTACACAATGAAAGAACTGCAAGAAGACGAATTAACAATCGGCAAAATCAAATAACAGTATTAATAAAGGATGGTGAAAGAATCACAAATAGAAATGAAAAAATTAAACACGTAACCAAATTCCTTGAGGGTCTATACAGAGCACCAGAAATACAAGAAGTAGAGGAAGAGATAGCTGCAGTTTAAGATGTTCCAGCAGTTCTAGTGGATGAAGTAGAGGAAGTTCCTAAGAGCATAAATAACAGCAATGCAGCTGGGAATGAGGGTGTTATAATTAAACTTCTAAAGCATTCTAGGAAAACAACTTGGAGATTATTAGCAAAAATTTATGCAGATTGCCTAACAGTAAGGCTATTATAATCCACTCTCATAAGAAAGGTAGCAAGTAAGATATCAGAACTCATAGACTAATTAACTTGTTACCAGCAATATACAATGTATTCACTAAAATCACTACATAGTATAAAACAAAGTCGCTTTCTCTGTCCCTATGTCCCTTTGTGTGCTTAAATCTTTAAAACTACGCACCGGATTTTGATGCGGTTTTTTTCAATAGATAGAGTGATTCAAGAGGAAGGTTTATATGTATAATAACATCCATTAAATAGTGGAGAAATACTGTTATTTTTGAGGTTTCTAATGTGATGTCGTTAATTATCATATTTTTTTCCGCTTACATTGCAAACGCAGGCTGAACCCTACGAGATTTATCAAAATAATGTACTAATTATTTGTACACATTGAAAAGGTCTACAGAAAACTCCGCGATGGTATATGTCTATCTCTCATAGATATCCCACAATAACATTTTTTTGTCATTTACTTTTTACGACAAATAATGGCAAATTTTGAAGCGATTTTAACCAATACAGCATTAATCCTCATCCAATTAAATAGCTTAAATACATTGTTGATTTAATATAGATCTATATGGTCCTTTACAGCACAAGATTTAAATGAATATTTTCGAAGATATTACAGATTTAAAATTGCGGGAAGTAGCGCTTGCGGCGGTACTGGCCGACCGGGGCGGCGGCAGCGTGCCTATAAATAGCGCGTCGGAGGCCGATGTAATAATTGTTGTAAAAATAAAATAAATAGTCACAGTTTTTCTGTAGTGTATTTAGTATCAGCATTGCACCCGTGCGAAGCCGGGGCGGGTCGCTAGTATTTAATAAGAGAATACAAAATACACTTGAATATGCACAACCTCGAGAGCGAGCAGGCTTTAGAAGTGCTTTCAGTACGTTGGATCATACAAACACTAAGAGAATAATGAGTCTCACAAAAGAATATGATCTACCCCTGGTTTTCATAGATTTTAAAAAGGCCTTAGTGTCAATGTATCCTAGAGCAGTTATAGGAGCTCTAGTCGTTCAGGGAGTATATATATATATATATATATATATATATATATATATATATATATATATATATATATATATATATAGCGATGATTCGACGATTTCGCGACTGCGCAACGTGCCCATAAAAAAAATTATTTAAATTGTTGTTTGTTTTGGAAAAAAAAATTATTGACAGCACATATATATATATATATATATATATATATATATATATATATATATATATATATATATATATATATATACTTCTTATTTCCAGGCACAAATAACTATACCTGAGTATAATTAATTTGTACCAAAAACCTTTTTTATTTTAATAAAAAAACACTGTGCTGTATTTCTGAATGCACCCCGTTTTTCGTGATCAGATGTTTGATAACATTGATGTCAATTTTCTCTTCCTCAGGTAAGTCAAGATTAAATTATTATTATTATTAGAAAAGTCAAACCAACGACTCATAAACATAAGTATAAACTTTATTAAAATAATACAAATATGTCAGTTGGTGCAGTTTTATGGAATATTTATAAATAACCTTATCTATTCCTAACTAAAATTTTCAATATTATTTAATGTGCATTCTTTCTCTTTTGTTGGATTTAATATTATTTAATCTAGCAACGTTGTATATAATGTCGGAAAGTTAAAAATGACTAGTGTCTTATTACGTGTTATTTTACTTTAAACAATCCAAAAAAATATTTGTATGTGCCATTAATATTAAGAGTGATATTGTTCCAGTGCAAATTAAACAATTTATTTTATTATTAATTACTAATATTCATTATAAGGTTAGTATTTATGTATTTTATCAAACTATTTTCAGGCAGGTCTAAAATTTCTACTTTTTACACGCTAGATAAATACCTTTTAATTTCCAGATTTTTTTTTACACGTTCTAAGTTTCTCTCTTTTTTAAAACTTAAAAATCCTTTCTCCTTTTGCCAACTATTGTGATTTTTCTTCTTATATATCACTAATTTATTAAATATTTATTAATAATTTTTCAGAGCTGCTTGCTTAGTGATATTATTTATTTATAAATTTAGTGAACTTATTTTCTATTTTAAAAAATTGTCTTTTAATCTCCAGAATCTTTTTTTATTTCCACGTTCTAGGTTTCTTTCCTTTTGAAAACTTATTTTTTTTAAATAACAAATGAACATTTTTAAGGTTATGTTACTTTTTACGAATAAGACTAGCAATGCTTACCCTATAACTGATTGATCTGCACTCTTCTTTAAAAAAAATGAATTTTCGCTTTTATAGTTAGCGGTGATGTAGTATAAATTTTTGTTTTAATTTTTTTCTGATTGGTCGGTCATCTGACGTGAATTGGCAACTAGATCGAATTTTAAGCTTTGAAATACAAAACCAAAATGGATTCCTAATTGTCAATATGAAATTTTGATATTTTATTGATATTATGAAGTAAATATTATGTTTGATGAAAATAAATTATGAGTTATGTAAATTTTGGACTTTTCCTGACATTTTGGTATATCTGCAATTTATTTTTCGTTATTACTTGTCAGATAAAATTGATAAATAAAATTTGATTACATCTAAAAAAATTTTACATATACTTTTAAAGCATCCGCACCAACCAAATGAAAATTGGATCCCGGTCAAATTCGTTGAAAATTCAGTATGTTGTAGATCTAGATGTCCTGATCAAAAGTTCCTATGGGCACAAAGTCCAAAAATTGATAGTTTTCAAGATACAGAGGGATGAGTTGCGCCCGCACCAACCAAATGGAAATTAGATCCCGGTCAAATTCGTTGAAAATTCAGTATGGTGTAGGTCTATATGTCCTGATCAAAAGTTTGTATTGGCGCAGAGTCCAAAAGTTAATAGTTTTCGAGATACAGAGGAATGAGTTGCGCCCGCACCAACCAAATGGAAATTAAATCCCGGTCAAATTCGTTGAAAATTCAGTATTTTGTAGGTCTAGATGTCTTAATCAAAAGTTTCTATGGGCCGAAAGTCCAAAAGTTAATGTATATATATATATATATATATATATATATATATATATATATATATATATATATATATATATATATATATATAGTATTTACAGTTCTACAATAACTCCCTAATTTATCTAACGAACGTTACGTCGTCTCGAACTGACGGTCCTAAACTTCTGTATTTCACTGGCAATAGTTTCCGGAATTATTTCAAGTATGTTTATTATAGCCTTTCAGCTACTTGATTTCAGATTTCTACCGGGCCAAGCGGGTTTAATTATATTTTACAACTCGAAATTTGTCGAGGGCAACAAGAAGAAATTGAAACGGTTTAGACAATTAAGTGCAATAAGTAATAATAATACCTAGTTACTTGTTTCTCGAATTGAAAATGGATCAACACGATGAAATTTAGCTTCTCATCCTAGAAAGTACTGAAGTTGTATTTAGGATTTATAAATTTGCTTAAGTATATCTAATAAAACCCTAATCCAGGTGGTAAGATAACAGGATCAATAATGAATCTGTCCATATTCCCTGTCCATGCAGTATTGTTAAATTCATGTTGATAATGCATATATGTTTTGTTACGGTTTTAATTTGCCTATCTAATTTCCTATCTAAAATGGTAATGTTTACGCTTACCTCCTCGATCATTTGTGTGTTTTGTTTTTTTTTTTTGTTTTGGAACATATTTACGAATGAAAGAAAATATTTTGTTTATAAGAATTAGGTTCACAATTATGTTATTGTAATGGATGGTAATTGTTCGATAGTCCTTGTTGTTGTTATGTTGACTTCCTAAGGCTTCTCTCCTTTGTACCTAAAATATAGAACTACATTAGTCTTGTACAGAGTGGCTCGGTATAGAATATTTAGTCAGAAATTATTAATTTAAATTGTCTTTTACGGTTATTGTTACCTTCATCGAGAGATCTCAAGTGAGCAGATAATCACTTGGCTGCAGGATCGACAGATTTCTGAGTGGAAGCTCTCTGGATTCTGTTGGATCTTCTATGTCTTCTAGGCAGTTTAATTTTCCCATTGTGTCAGTTATCATAACTATTACAGATTCTATTAAGCTAAAAACGGAAAAACTACCTTAGTGTCAAATGTAAATAAAGTTTAAGGTTAAAATCTACTCGACTTTTCTTGTTCAGTTTCACTTCAACAAAGCCTTTTTACTGATATAAATTCTTGAACGTACCACAATTGTCTTAGTTAATTGCTAATAAAAATTTCTTGTCATAATTTTAAAATTTCATATTTCTATTTTTATTGTTTTGAAGCTTGTCAGTTGTCAGTCAATATACAGATCCCTGTATCTTTTCCCGCCGTTTCCGTGGACGTTCTGGGGGACATGAAAAAAATCTTGGAGTGATAAGGACTTTCCTTGCAGAGTTGCACCAGAAAGGTCACTTGGCAATTTTGCTGGTTTTTAATTGAAAGTTTCGGGTCCCTGACCAAGTTTATAGTAACTGTGTTGTTAACAGCTGTATGCTGATTTGGTTTGGTCAATTCGGGGGACAAACCCGACATCAAATTTTGCTATTTTTTTTTCTGTTCCATCACGAAAAGGCCACATAACATCACTGGTAAGTCTTTGTTTTAGTTTTTGTTTTAATTCTCAAGTGTTAATAATTTAGGCCTTTTTTTTTCCTTTTTCCCCTTTTTCTTTTTCCTTTCATTGCCCTCATTTGTAATCATCATCGGGGCTTTCTGGCTGACTTCTCAACGGTACCTGCCTTGGCTGCTGTGCATACCAGACCACTCGGCCATTCTTGCGAATACCTCTACAGCACCTGCCTTGCATGCTACATACCACCACACTGAGTGATCTAGAGCCTCAACATCAGCACATCAAGAAGCCGCCATTAATCAGGTTTTATGTGTCTGTGTCGTTTTCAGGGTATCATAGACTTTAATGCCTTCAGCATCACATGTAAAATTTAAAGCCGTTGTATTTTTCTTTTCATTTTGAATATAAAATTAATGAACTTACGTTGGTAAGATCTATTGTGTTTCCTCATATGGTACAATTAATCAAATCTTGCAGCCATATGCAGTTGATATCATTTACATATGTAAAAGGGGCACATTTGTTAACTCAGGTAAACAGGCCTATTTACGCGGGTAGAGTGCACTTATACTATCATTATTATATATATATATATATATATATATATATATATATATATATATATATATATATATATATATATATATAGTTGTCATTTATGGTTAATCGCTCTTGTATAATTAGTAATATAGCCAAAACACTGATTAAATTAAAATCTCTCATTTTGTTAGATTAATTTGGTTCTGAATTGTCAAAGAAAAAAAAAACCAGCTGACTGTCCGAAGTTCTTCCTTTAAACAGAGAAGCGCTGGGCCACTCTCGGTGGTTACGTTTACACCAAAGCACGTAAATATAGATACTTGTTTTTTTAAATTTTTTAGGTGTTTTTCTTGTATTTTAATTAGATTTCCTGTTTTTTTTTTGTTAGATCGGTCTCTGCCTTGACTTTTAGGGCACTAAAACAGGTGGCGCATTTACCTACACCACTCTCCGTTCCCTTGGAAGCTAGCCGGGGGGAGCCCTAAAAGGTAGCGACCATTACAGAGCCACCTGGCAAGTTTAGATAAACATTTCGTTCATTCTTACATCTTTTTTATTCTTACATTTATAGCTTTTTTTTAATTTTTTTTGGTGATTTATAGACAAAGACTATTTATTATTTTATTTTTTTTCCTTACAGTTTTTTAAGAAAACGTTATATTCGTTATAGATAGGCGAGCCAACACCCTTAACCTAAATCCATGAGTTATGGAGATGTATGCGGCATAGAGAAATGGAAATAATCCACAACAACTGATAAATGCGGAAATTCAAAAATTAGAGCAGGTATTTCAAGAAAGCCACGCCATCAGGAGGTAACAAGAACAAGAGAGGAGCATACTAACAACTCCTTCAATACAAAAACAAAGCACTGATTGGTGACGTCATCATCTGGAGGGCTTAAGTTAGTTATGAGAGTAAAATTATGTTCGACATCAAGTTCTTTATCGTATATCAACGTTTTGAGTTGTTCATATTATGTTCTGGGATTTATACCATTGTATGTGGATATATCCACTGCTATTGCATCTCACACGGAGGAATCCGTGAAAGCTGCATAAACATATATACGCCATCCGGCGGGAGGTCGGCGAAGCTGCGTTCAGTATTGCATGCTTCCATCCGATCTGTCCTTTGTACAGCCAAGTGCATGTCGGTACCCTGATGAGTCTAGTAGAGATGAAACATGAACCTCTGCCGTATCACTGCCGTATATATATATATATATATATATATATATATATATATATATATATATATATATATATATATATATATATATATATAAATTAGAATAATGCCTGTATTCTTCGTCCTTAAAATAAGACGTAGTAAATAATTAGACCCATCTTCCTGTATACGTACATCGCGTATATTACCCAGCTGGCACGGCTTAAAAAACTTTAGCAAAGGGGACAAAATGAGGTTTAAATTTTAATGAACGATTCACGTAGAGAAGGGGATAACAAAAGCTGTTTTATATGGAATTATAAATCATGTTTTGGAACGAATGTCAGTCGGAATTATTCACAAGAAAATCGTAAAATGTACGGAAACTTATACTTGCGTAATAAGCTTCTTACGAAATGTTATTTAATAGAATTTCTGTAGTTATTTTTTGAAAGGGAATAAATTGGCATTTCTTTATAGATGGATTGAGAGAGACGCTTTAGGAACGTTTAAGTGTGGAAGTGAATTAGTGCTTGTGATTTAAATTTGTTTTGAAGTGATAATCAAAGTAAGATGTTTATTTATTTGGTTAATTTTTTAATGTAAAGTACTGGTTCCTTATAACTTTTTTAAAATTTCTGCAAATATTTATCCTAATTAAAACCTTGATTAGTACTAAATTACTACTTTATATATATATATATATATATATATATATATATATTAGTTAATATTGTATTGGGGTGTGCAGCAAGTCAAAGAATACTCTTTAAAGTTAATCCAAGCCTAACAATTCAACAAAAACAAATTTTTAAGCATAATTTGGGACGTTTTAAGCAGAAGAAAACCGATTTGTGCATCGTTTTCTAACTGTGGATGAGACTGGGATTTACCATCATGATCTTAAACTGAAACAAGAACGTTTACAATGGACTGAAGCTGGTTGTTCAGCTTCAAAACAGGTCAAGTCAGATCGAACGGCAAAAGAAGTTATGGCATTAGTTTTTTGGGATTCAAAAGGGATTATGTTGATTGATTATCTTGAAAAAGATAAAACAATTACTTTTGAGTATTATTGCAACCTTTTGGACTAATTGGATAAAAAAAGTTCATGAAAAAAAGACTCGGCTTACAGAAGAAAAAAAATCATTTTTCATCAAGACAATGCACGTCCTCACACCACAAAAGTGATTTGACGATGGCTAAATTGAAAGAATTAAAGTGCGTATTCACCAGATTTGGATCCCTCCGACTACTACCTCTTCAGGCATTTGAAACAATTTCTTGGTGGAAAGCGTTTTTCGTCGAATGAAGAAGCTATTACAGCCGTGAAACGCAATTTTGCAGAGCTTCTGGAAAATCATTACAGAGATGGTATAAAATTATTGGAGGATCGTTGGAATAAGTGTGTCGAAGTTGAGGGAAATTATATTAAATAACAAAACTAATTTCATTGAAAAATACACATTCTTTCATTTTCATTTTCAAAACTTTTCAACCAACCTGTATGTATAAATAATATATGGGACGATTCGTGTCAAACGGATAATGTGCACTCCCAAAATTTCAGTGAATTGATTTTGACGTTTGAGGTCTCAAAATGTTCGTTGGGTTATGTACTTTCAAAAAACTACTGGCAGATCTAATATGGCGCCGAGAAAATCAGTTCTCGTGATGAACAATCCTTAAAAAGTACTTCCAAATTAATTTGACATAGTTTTTAGGATCGCTAACTATAAATCTACCATAAATAATACTAAATTCAAAATGGGGGACCTAATTCCTTAAAAACCATTTTATCACGCAACATAATTTAAAATCAGTTTTCGAACGAATTATTGGTATGGAGTTTTGGACTCTCTGAGTCTCATTGTATTATCGAAATTTCAAAATTCAAAATGGCGGATCCAATATGGTGGACGTATGACTCTTCCAATCTATTTTTTTACTGCAGTGTGAACCCAGCTCATTCGAAAATTGTAGTACAGAGATTTCGTGTTTATGATTTCAGATATACCGTTGAAACTACAATATCCAAAATGGCAGATTCAGTATGGCTGATGGAAACAATATGGCGGCAGAAACGCTTTTTATAATCCCTTTTTCTATTTTTTAATAAACGCTTATAAGTTCACTTATTGGTATGTGGGCTTTTCGAGTATTTGATTTCAAAGTTATCATATATATATATATATATATATATATATATATATATATATATATATATATATATATATATATATATGAATATATATGAAGTAAAATGCAAACTTCTCTCCATCATATCCTTTCTGTATTGGAGGTTGCACAGTTAGAATAAATTGTTATAAAACGCAATTCATCCTATTCCACCACCATCGAAATGATAGCCTACATGTACCATCATACCGAGAAGAAAGTCAAAACTTACCCTCCCCGCCACAGTGATACGGCAGAGGTTCATGTTTCATCTCTACTAGACTCATCAGGGTACCGACATGCACTTGGCTGTACAAAGAACAGATCGGATGGAAGATTATATATATATATATATATATATATATATATATATATATATATATATATATATATATATATATTTACTATTACTTCCTATATCACAAAAATCTTAACTAAAGCTTATGATTATAATAATGAATATTTTGTAAAAGATTCTTTTCAAGTTAACACTTTATTTAACAAAATGATTTTACCTAATAATTATGTCATAGCTAGTTTGGATATGGTGTCATTTTTAGCAACGTTTATTTAGAAGCATGCCTAAAGACCATCCACAAAAACTGGAACCGTATAATAAACCATTGTAACATTGATGAGGAATCCTTTTTTGATGGCAAATTTTACAAACAAACTTTTGGCACTCCTATGGGAGCATCCATCTCCCCTATCTTAGCTGCATATCTGAAGAACGACTGTTGGACACGGTTCTTCCAATTCTCTCATTTAAACTACATTTTATCAAAAATATGTTGATGATATAATACTTTCCCTTCCAGAGGATGGTATCCAGGAGATAATTGAAACCATTAATAGTTATAACCCTTACATACAATTCACTATAGAAAAGGAAGATGAGAATCACTCAGTACCCTTTTTAGATACTAACTCATACGTTCCCTTGACAACACAATCTTAATCGACTGGTACAGAAAACCATGTAGTTCAGGTAGATTCCTGAAATACAATTCGTACCACAAACAGTCAATAAAAGTGAATTTAATTAAACAAATGAAAAACAGGGTCCTAAAAATCTCTGGTACATCCTTCCATAATAAAAACTGCTGTTTAGCACGGCGTTATCACTGACAGAAACGACTAATGGTGATACAAACAATTCATACTATTAACATGAATGATAACATAAATGTATTTAACAATGATCACCAATCTATAGCAGAAGAAGTTCTAATAAACACGGTTAAATTCACTCGTTGCCATATATTAGGGAGATAACACCCAAACTTTCAACAATTTTTACAAAAATTGATAATATTAAAATTGCTAATAAATCTATACTTACAATAAGCTCTGTGCATTCAAAACTAAAAGACAAAATACCAATTGGTTTTCAATCCAATATTGTTTACAGCATTCCTTGTGCGGATTGTGACAAAGTGTATATCGGTCAAACTTCACAAAATAGAATTAAATTACACCGAAGTGATTGTATACAACATTCTGAAAGATGTGCACTTGCTGAACATGCTAACAATCACTTACACAATATGGATTATGGTCAGTGAGGATACTTTCAACTCGGTCAATCATTGCCAAGAGGCTTTTCTTAGAGATGGCCTTTATCTCACAAGAACCGAATAGCTTAAATTAAAAAACTGATATTAAACATTTGAGTGAAATTTATTCTTATTTTTTATCTTTGAATAACTCTTTATCTAGCTCTACAAATATTACTAACAATAATGATCATGGTTTTCCTTAGATATTAACGATTTAATAACTCATTATGGCTGACCAAACATTGCATAATTACCTTTAACTGCAATCTTAACCTAACAAAATTCATTAATACAATTCTAATAGTGGACAGCCCTGCTGACTCCTAATATACGAAAGTTTTTCATATTTTTTGAAAAATTTTTTTATTTTTCTATCCTAATAACTTCAGCATGACTGGCCATTTACTGTATAGTTAACCTTAAATGCGGTTCATCTGAACTAAACCTAATATTAATTGGATAAGGTTGGGAGCCCTACTGACAGCTGACAAATTTCTTAACCTCATAATTTTTAAACTCATTTTACAGTTACATGTGACTCGGGAAGGAACGAACAAAATGGTTACTCCTGTTTTTTTTAATATTTTTTATTGTAATTTAAATTTTAAAATCAATTTTATGTAACTATTTGTTGTGATTTTATCTGTGACCGTAATTTTTTAGTCTCTTTTACCAATGTACTTTGTCATAAAACCATTTAACATCTTAGTGAACATCCTCATATAAAGATGTAAGTTATCAATATTATTAGGGAATATTTATCTCACTTATTTCCCTTTTTTTGTAATTATTGTAGTCTCCCTGAAGATGAAAATGATAATATAGATTTTCGAAAGCTTAAACTAACTTTAAAGAGTACTCTTTCACTTGCTGCACACCCCAATATTAACTAGTTTGTATATATATATATATATATATATATATATATATATATATATATGTTAGTTTTTAGTGTTTCACGGATGGAGAAATATGAGTTTGTGTTTATCCGGGAATACATCCGTTCGCATTCAATTCGCCTCTACAAAAGCTTGAAAAATACCTCGCTTCGTTCATGCAGCCACACGTGGAAAAAGCCCCATCATACGTAAAAAATTCAGAACACCTCATTCACCTCCTACAAAAAATAAAAATCGAAGAAAACGACATTCTGGCCAGCTTCGACGTGAAATCCTTATACCCAAGCATTCCAATAGAAGAAGCTCTAGAACAAATAGCCCACAACGAAGATTTCCCAGACTATGTCACAGACCTTGCCGATCACTGCATGAAAAACGCTTATTTCCGTTTCAACAACCGTGTATACAGACAAACAAATGGTGCAGCCATGGGTTCTTCCTTATCACCGGTCATAGCAAACCTGTTCATGTCATATTTTGAAAAAAAGGCCATTGAAGAGGCACAGCTAAAACCAAAACTATGGATTCGTTATGTCGACGACATACTGATAATTTGGTCGCACGGTAAAGACAAACTTTCAAATTTCCTTGAATACATAAACAACATACACCCTCGAATTCAATTTACCAGCGAAATCGAAGAAAATAATCAGTTACCATTCCTTGATGTACTTATAACCAAAACAACAACAGGAAACCTACGACACACAGTTTACCGTAAACACACACACACCGACCGATATCTTCACGCAGAATCACACCACCACCCCACACAACTGCAGGGACTTGCCAACACTCTAATAACACGATCCATTCGATTGACTGACAACGATGCAAGACAGGAAGAGTTGAATAAAATCTCGAGATCGCTACGACAAAATGGCTACAAAAATCACACAATTAAATCAGCAATAAATAAACAACAACTACCGAAAATACCAAAAACACAACAAAAAGATTTCAGATCGATAGCCACACTACCATATATAAAAGGAACAACAGACAGAATCGGAAGAATTCTCAGAAAACACAATATCACGGCTACATATAAACCACACAAAACAATAGGAGCAAGTCTAAGAAACCCAAAAGACAAAATTCCTTTAGAAAATCAAGGAGTTTATAGCATTCCATGTGGCACTTGTGAAAAAACATACATTGGACAAACCAACCGAAGAATATCTGCCAGAATAGAAGAACATAAACTCAGCATCAAAAACAAACAAACAACATCTGCACTTTTTCAACATAAGCTAGAAACCGGCCATAAAATCGACTTTGAAAACGTCAAACAAATAGCAAACGAAACAAACTTCAGAACCAGAACAACGCGAGAAGCAATAGAAATAGAGAAGCAAGGCAGTTTAAACAAGAGAGATGATGCCCAAAACCTACCATCTACTTGGAAAAATCTCATCCGCCGAGATATAACCACTTCAACGGCACAGCCACAACTAAGACCAGCGTCACAAACAAGACAGGGGGCGGAGCCAAAAACAAACACTTCGACCAATAGATACAGCCTACGAACAAGACAAAACCACGCACGCAACAGACAATCTCTCAGTTCATCGTCAACTACGGACACGAGCACTTGAAGATGCTAAATGAGACTTTGGCGAAACGTCTGCAAATTCCAACTATGGAAATAGCTAACGAACGGATGTATTCCCGGATAAACACAAACTATATATATATATATATATATATATATATATATATATATATATATATATACATATAAAGTAGTAACTCAAAGACAACGGAGAAGTTCCAGCTCCGAAAAATGACGATAGCGCTGTATATAGATAGATATTTCTCCTTTAAAAAAAAAACAAAATGCCCTTTTTTTGATCCTATATGTGAATTGACCCCCCAAGAGTGGCTTAAGGTATTAAAAAGGGAGGACTGACTCATCTATAGCATACGGCCACTGTACCAAAACCACCCCTATTGAATGCTTTACAACATCCCCTGTGCTTGTTGCATTAATAATCTAGTCCGGGGTCAAAAGTTTTTCTCTTTTACGTTTAGAGTGTTCTCGAATTTATCTGGGTTAAATATTTTGGTGCAAACTGCTATTTCAGCTTGAAGATCTTCTCTGAAATTAAGTGTTTTGGCAAGAATTATGTGACTTTGATTTATAATAATTTCCTGAAATCTGTGTATAGAATATATTCCGTTTGGGTACAGTCAAAACGCGACACATCGATGCAGCTTTTTCAGTTTTTAAACATCTTCTAATAAACCTAGCGTAGAGATAATTTCAGGTAACCTTCTTTAAAGTGTCTTCTAAAATATGTTGAAGACTTCATCTCACCCCTGTTAAAAGTTACTCGAGAAAAAGTTTAAGACCAATTTATTAAACATATTATAGAAATATTTCCATGGGAATTTCGCGAAGATTATAGCCTACGAAGTGCTGAAGGGAGTATCAAATATCTTACTTTTCTTTAAAGTTATGGTCTGAAAGGGTGGCTCACCGATCGATTTATTGAAGTTTTTCAGTTTTTAACTCTATTTTCAATACATCTATCGTAGAAATATTTATGTGGGACCTACTTGGAAATACACCCCACAAAGTGCTAAAGAGCACATCGAAATATTTCACTCCTATTAAAACTTATGGGAGGAAAAGTTCGCAATACGACAAATCTGTTTAGGTGTTTTCAGTTTCCTTCTTTCCTCTAACAAACGTACCATGGTAATATTTATATGAAACGTGCCTGAGAGTATATATATATATATATATATATATATATATATATATATATATATATATATATATATATATAGATACATAAAGTGTAACAAAACATCTCACTCCTGTTAAGAGCGATACGAGAAAATTCCGCTAATCAAAAATGTTTTCACTTTTTAACCCTTTTACGTTAAACCTATAGTGGAAATATTTTAACGGAACTTCTTGCAAGTATACCCCACAATATGCTAAAAAGCGTATTAAAATATTTCACTCTTGTTAAATGTTATTCAAGTAAAAGTTAGTTAACTGACAAATTTGTTTAAGTTTTTCTTTCAATTTGTAACTCCATTCTAAAAAACCCACCGGGAAAATGTTTGTACAGAATGTGGTTGGGAGTACACCCTCTAAGTGTAATAAAAGTGACCAAATATCCCATTCCTGTTAAAAGTTATGCAAGAAAAAGTGCGTTAATGGCAAATTTTTTTCAGTTTTTTAGCTTTTAATCCCTTTCCATTAAACCTACAATAGAAAATTTATTAAGGGACTCTTTGAAGCATCCCATACGATAAACTGAAAACTTCACTCCCATTATAGATTTCTTATGGGCTCTTCACTTTCACCAGTTATAGCCAACCATTTTATGATATATTTTGAACAAGAGGCACTGCAAAAAGCACTCTTAAAACCGAAATTTTGGAAACGCTATATGGATGATATTTTTATAATATGGCCACATGGAAAAGAATACTTGGACGATTTCATCATATATTTGAACAATATCCACCATAGAATCCAATTCACGCTAGAAATCGAGCAAGAAAATAAACTTCCTTTTTTGGACCTGTTATTAACTAGAAAACCCAGCAACACCCTAGGTTTTAGCGTATATCGGAAACCCACACATACTGACCGATACCTCAATGCAGAGTCACATCATCATCCCTCTCAAAAGTAGGCAGTAGTCAACACACTAATATCAAGATCTCTCCGACTAACAGAACTCGATACAAAACAAGACGAAATAAGACACATTTCAACAGCTCTAGAACGGAAGGGTTTCTCACAATCAGACATAAAGAAAGCCATAAAAAAACAAGAGAAAACCACAACAAAAACTAAAGACCAAGAACAATTAAGAAACAAAGCCATAATCCCATACATAAAAGGAATAACGGGCAGAATCGGAAGAATCTTAAGAAAACACGACATACAGCCCATATTTAAACCACAAAAGACAATAGCCAACATCCTGGGAAATCCCAAAAATAAGACCAACCTTGAAAATAATGGCGTTTATTGCATTCCACGTGCAGATTGTCAGCAAACATATATACGACAAACAGGCGCAGATCAGCAAGAATTCAAGAACACAAAAATAGCCTCAAAACCAACAAAGAACCTCAGCTCTATTTCAACATCACTTTGAAAAAGCAAAAGAAATAGCACCAGTACAGAACTACAAGGTACGCGTCATAAGAGAGGTCCTAGAAATCGAAAAAGCGGGACACCTGTATAAACGAGACGATGCTATACATATTCCAATAACATGGAAAACATTAATAAAAAAACAAGAAACTAAACAACAAAGATCAACCAATACGCGAGAGACCAGCATAAAAGAACCAAATATATCGCACTCGGCAGAGGGGAGGAGCCTGTGAAGCCGCTCGTCCAATCAAAAAGCGAGCCAGCTAAACAAAACTCGACATTCATCAAAAGCCACCATCAGTTCTCAGCGAGTAAGACGAACCGCACTTGAAAGTGCCAAGTGAGATTTTGGCGAAACGTCGTTAAAACGATTTTTTGAATAACCAAACCATTCATATATATATATATATATATATATATATATATATATATATATATATATATATATATATATAAATAAATAAATAATTCACTGTTCGAACTTGTAATCTCTTAATGCCGCAGTAAGAAACACTATTTCTTATAACTTCTTGCTCCTTTTGCACATATATTAAATATATTTTATCCCTTATTTTATGTTTTTCCTGGAAAATAAAGCTATAATAGAAGACGAGGCCATCTGGTGTATTACCTTTGCACCCTTACTAGAAAGTAAGAACGTGTTACCGAATTGATTCAGTTATGCCCCCTTTAGAATTAGCTCGGTAGTCGATGATTGATTTATTGAATTAGGGTTGATGTATTTAGACTTTCTTGACTTGCCGTCTTTAGGTTATCTGACCGTATGATGAGATTAGGGATTGTAAACAATACCGTCATCAATGAAGAGGTTTGATTGGAGCTGGTGGTAAAACGGAGACGCTGTGTAAAAGCTGAAAGTTGTGATATTTCTTTTCCGACATAATATCTTGAACTCGCAATAAAGGCCTCTCTCTCACTTTTTTACTATCCTATCTTCCATCATTCTTACTAAATTGTTATAGTTTTTTTTTTGTTGTATCACCTCCATAATATTACTTTCTGCGTACTTTCTTCTTGCGCCTTCCTTTCACTAAAAATTCTGTTTTGTCTCTTTCTATCGGGTCATACGCTCTGCAAAAATTAGTAAACTCAATCAAAATAGCTAGATCTTTCGTTCATATTCCCTCTCTGAAAGTGACATTATATTCCCCTAATTCCGAATCCAAAATAGTTTCTTACCTATTTTTAATAGCGTCTAATATTATGTAACCTGTAACATTTTATAACATTAATGTGTCGAATATTTTTCTACAACTCCCAGAAATATTCTTATTTCAAGATTTCCTTTATCGTAAATAAATTATATCCTTTAAACTCTGTCTCTCAAAGTTGATGTATCCAGCTGTTATTCTATGTATTCCGATAATATTGTTTCTTTTTATTTTTTCACTTACTAGAAATAGTTCTTGTGATGACTCAATAACAATGATATCCTCTATTTTTGTTGACTCTCTCAAGCGAATCTTCGTCTTTATTTCTCCTCGCTAAATAATTTTTTCATCTTAATTTAATTTTTTTAAAGTCGCCAGCGAGGCTTCTACAATTATCTTTAATAGATGTTGTTCATTTCTATATTTGTTTTTATCAGTAATGATTTAATTTTTTCTTGTATTGTCCTCTATTCCTTGTGGATCCCAATCCAAAATGTGCATTTTTTATCCTTGATATATTTTAAATTTTCTTCTTTGTTGTAGAGAAGTGTTTATATCTTCTTCTCTGTCCTGAACTGTTTCGTTTTCTTCTTGCTTTTCTTATTTACATTTCTCATCCCATCTTTGGTTTTATTTATAAAAACTATTGCTTTCAGATTTATCTTCTGCATTGCATTCTAAGTTTGTTGTACTTTTTTACATTTACATTTGTTTCTTTATATTTATCTTCAATTTTATATTTGTTTTGAATCACTAGATTTTATAAATTATTTCTCCAACTCCCCAAAATTTCTTCTTATTTCGAGATTTCCTTTATCTTAAATAAATTATGTCCTTAAAACTCTGTCTCAAAGTTAATGTATCCAGTTGTTATTCTATTTATTCCGATAATCTTGTTACTATTAACGTTTTCACATACTAGAAATAGTTCTTGTGATGACTCAATAACAATGTTATCCTCTATTTTTTGTTGCCTCTCCCATATCTGATTTTTTCTTACGAATCTCCATCTCGCTCAATCATTTTTTCATCTCTATTTAATTTCTTTATGGTCATCATCGAGGTTTCCACAATTATTCTTAATAAATGTTGTTTTCTATATTTGTTTTGATCATTCATGATTTCATTTTTTTTTTGTAATCGTCCTCTATTTCTTGTAGATCCCATTCTAAAATGTGCATTTTTTTATCCTTGATATATTTTAAATTTTCTTCTTTGTTCTAGGTAAGTGTTTTTATCTCCTTCTCTGTCCAAAACTGTTTCGTTTTCCTCTTGCTTTTCTTGTTCACATTTTTCATCCCATCTTTGGTTTTTGTTATAAGAACTATTGCTTTCAGGTTTATCTTCTGCATTGCGTTTCAAGTTTGTTCTACTCTTTTATGTTTACATTTGTTTCCTTATATTTATCTTCAATTTTATATTTGTTTTGAATCACTAGATTTTATAAATTATTTCTCCAACTTCCCGAAATTTCTTCTTATTTCTAGATTTCCTTTATCTTAAATAAATTATGTCCTGAAAACTATGTCTCTCAAAGTTAATGTATCCAGCTGTTATTTTATTTATCCCGATAATCTTGTTACTTTTAATGTTTTCACTTACTAGAAATAGTTCTTGTGATGACTCAATAACAATGTTATCCTCTATTTTTTGTTGCCTCTCCCGAATCTGATTTTTTCTTACGAATCTTCATCTCGCTGAATCATTTTTTCATCTCTATTTAATTTCTTGAAGGTCACCATCGAGGTTTCCACAATTATCCTTAATAAATGTGGTTTTCTGTATTTGTTTTGATCATTCATGATTTAATTTTTTTTTGTAATCGTCCTCTATTCATTGTGGATCCCATTCTAAAATGTACATTTTTTTATCCTTGAAATTTTTAAAATTTTCTTCTTTGTTGTAGGCAAGTGTTTTTATCTCCTTCTCTGTCCGAAACTGTTTCGTTTTCCTCTTGCTTTTCTTGTTTACATTTTTCATCGCATCTTTGGTTTTTGTTTATAAGAACTATTGTTTTCAGGTTTATCTTCTGCATTGCATTTCAAGTTTTTTCTACTCTTTTATATTTACATTTGTTTCCTTAAATTTATTTTCAATTTTATATTTGTTTTGAATCTATAGATTTTATAAATTATTTCAATAATATTTTATATTTTTCTCCTTTATTTTTTTTTCTTCTTCATCAATAAATAGTCCAAATCCATACCTGGGCCTCTTATCTGCAGCCACATAAAGAAAATGATAAGAAATTTCTTTCTTTATAGGTAGTAAAAGAAAAAAGACAGCGCAATTCATACATCCCTGATCCCTGGTTTTAACCAACTTAAAGTAAAAAATCTCTTTAAAATGAGCCGTCATAGTTTTCGTTTTTTCAAAGCGCAAACAACTAACTAATCTCGCTTCCTAGAAAAACGAAATAGAGTACAACTTTTCCTAAAACCACTTAAAACTTCTGGAATCCTAAATTACAGACGCTTTCGTTCGCTGTGTTTTAAAATCAAAATAAGCCGGTACTTGAAGTTTAAGTTTAGTTTGTACCTTTCGAGACTTTATTGTTTTTGGTTTTAAAACCTACCTCCTAGTTTAAAATTTAAAAAACTAGGAGCTGTTATTTACATTGTTAATGATAAAACTTCCACAAAACAAACTATAGGATAGTTATACAGGGTGGGCCTTAACTGCATGAGCGTTTTGTTTTGTCTATAATTCAAAAACCGTTAGGGGTATGGGGGCAGGGGGGGGTGTCGTTAGACGCGCCATTTCGTGGAATTTTTAGTCACCATGGACGCGTTCTCGGGAGCACAGCGTGCGTTTTGTGTTCGCGCATATTATGCCAACAATAATTCTGTGACTGTTGCTAGGCGAATGTACCGCGCTCACTTCGGTTTACGTGACATCAGAGAAGCACCATGCGCAAATTCTATTCGCAAATGGGTTAAAATGTTTGAAGAAACCGGGTGTACAATAAGAATTAATAATGCGGGCCGCCCGAAGTCAATACGGACGCCGGAGATTATTCAACGTGTTCATGAATCAATCAGAGAAAATCCTCGGCAATCGACTCGTAAAAGAAGCTAAGTCTTGAACATCAAGAGGACCACTTCGCGCAGGATTTTGCACCGTGATTTACATTTAAAAGCTTATAAAATTCAGTTGACACAAGACTTGAAACCTAATGATGTTAATCTTCGACTTAATTTCGCTAATGTTATGCTTAATCGCTTTAACAATTTTTCTAACATAATCTTCAGTGATGAGGCTAACTTTCATGTCAACGGTCATGTTAATAAGCAAAATTGCCGGTTTTTGTCTGAGACTAATCCTCGGAAGATGCATCAAAGACCTCTTCATAGCCCTAAGGTCGTTGTGTGGGCTGCAATATCGGCCAGTGGAATAATTGGGCCATACTTTTTTGAAAATCAACGAGGAGTGGCTGTGACAGTGAGAGCTGAGAATTATTGTCAGATGTTGCAAGAATTCTTGGTCCCAGCTCTTCGAGAATTTCAAGGTTACAATTCTAGGACCTGGTTTCAGCAGGATGGAGCCACTTACCACATTGCTACAGTCTCCATAGACCTACTGAAAGAAATGTTTCCTAGAAAACTCATCTCAGGAAGAGGTGACATTGAGTGGCCCCCAAGGAGTCCAGATCTGTCTCCGAATGATTATTTTTGTGGGGATACATAAAATCAAGAGTGTATGAAAATAATCCAACAACAGTTGAAGAGTTAAAGCAAAACATTGTGCGAGAAATGAACACTATTTCCCGAGCAACTTGTCAACGTGCTTTTCAAAACCTGCGAGTGCGACTTCAAGAATGTCAAGAAGGTGGAGGCGGTCACTTAAATAACATTATTTTCAAATATTAGATGTTACTTAAATTTCAATTTCTTGTACTTTTTAAATATATAAATAAAAAAATAATAAGATTTATAGTTTTTTTTTATTGCGTATTGAAACTACTCACACAGTTAAGGCCCACCCTGTATAATAATGTTTAAACTGTTTTTGTAAATCGGGAAATGTTTAAAAAGGAACTACTTTGTTTTATACCACTAAATTTATTTAGAAAACAGTGACTGCAGTTTCAACTCACAGAGCCATTTTCAAATTAAATTATAAAGATAGACTAAGTATTCAATACAGAAACATGAGAAAATTTAATAATAAAAAAGAATTACCTGAGAAATTACATTATTACAAAGAGGAGGTATTAAATTTTGGAAACTAATTATTATTTGGCAACAACAAATAACGGGAAAACCCCAAGTTCTGTCTGGTCATCAAGCAAATTAACATTTTTATTTTTATTATGTTTATATATTTCTAAAGATTCAAGAATATTTAAATTTTGGCCCTTTGTTGAATAATGTAATATATCAGTGTTGCTTAAATCAGGAAAACTGTGGTTGCGTTCTAAGCAATGGTAGGCAAAGCTCGAGTCTGTTTTTTGTAGTCTATATGATCGGTGGTGTTCTGAAAAGCGAGTTTTAAAGCTTCTATCACTTTGTTCAATATAAAGCTATCACACTCTGAACATTTTAACTTATAAACTCCTGATTTATCAAATTTATTAATTTTATCTTTAGCATTGTAAAGGATAATCGACAGATTGTGTTGAGATTTAAAGGCTACTTTTATGTTATGTTAGGAAAGAGTATTAGCTATGTTTCTGATAGGGTACCACAGTATGACAAAGATATATAAGATGAACTATCTTTATCATTTTTTATTTTAGGATATATTGAACTAAAGCTAGTTGTTTTTGTTTTTTAGTTATTAATTTCTTGATGGTTTGTTGGAAGAAATTCTTTGATATTGCAATCCTTTCAATGATATTTAGTTCCTCTTGAAGATCTTCTTCAGAGAGTAAAGAATAAATCTAGGTAAATTTTTAAGAAAACTATTAAAGTTTAATACAAACGTTTCCCAACGTCATCGTGAAAAATTAAAAATGTCCTATACGACTAGACATGGAAAATGTAACAAATAACCTCAAGGGAAATTTCAAGATGGGATTTTTATGGCTGGATTTTTCTATGGGAACATTTTATGACATTTTAGTGACATAGAAAAGATATACGGAAGTGCATAAATATTTTAAACTTCAAAGTGCTTTAATTTAAAGACTTTCCATTTTGAAATAACACCTGATTATTAAAAAATCACCTCCAATAATGTTAATATAATTGAGATCTCCATAACACTGTAAATTGTGTATTTGTGCTATAAATATTATATATATATATATATATATATATATATATATATATATATATATATTATTTTTGATTTTTTCTTGGGATTAGGTTCATATTTAAAATACAGTTTCCTTTGCTCTGACGTTTCATTATTTATTTAGAACATTTTCAAAAATAATCGTCTAAAATTTGAAACGATTTATGAATATAATATAAATACACCTATAATACAGACTTAAAATTCACCATTCAAGACAATAACATTTAAAACAATATCAGAAATTAAAATAATGATTATTTAAAAGGATTACTTTTAGTAAAATTTTACGTAAATTTAGACATAATTTTCTTTAAACGTTTTGTTGACGATTGTTTAATTCCAGTTCCTCAGGACAAAGTGGTGCTACGTTGTACAATAATTTAATAATTTCCATAACAAATTAAAATTACATCAGAATCTGAAGTAAACGGAAAAATAAATTTCCTGGATATGACTCTAATATGCCAGAATGATAAAATTCAAACGCAGCGGTTTAAAAAACCAACCTGGTCCGGAAGATATTTGAACAACTTTTCAAACCATTCAAAAAACCAAAAAAGGAGTGTAATCGTGAACTTGGTTGACTGAGCCATTTTATTAACGTGCTCTACATTCAGACCCTCGATTCTAAGAAAAGTTGAAGACACACTTATACAGAACAATCTTAATATTAAATATATTGATGAAATTATTAAAAAAAGAACATACAAATACTACAACAACCTAAGAACCAAAAACAAGGATGATTAACAACAGGAAATACAAAAAGAATACACACATTAACTTATACAACAGATCTTTCAGAAAAATTAAAATACAGTTTGAAAAAACAAAATATTGTAGCATGCCACAAAAGTTACAACCAACTAAGCTCAATCTTTACAAAACTGAAAAGCAAAACACCGACTATGAAAACTTCCAATATTGCATATTCAGTTCCGTGTGCAAACTGCCCAAAACAATATATAGGAATGACATGCCAATTACTAAAAAATCGACTAAATGGACATAAATATACCAAAAATGCTACTACAGCATTGACAAAACATGAAAAACACTCTTTTAACTTTGAAAATACCAAATGCATAGTGAATTTTTAAATTAACTAGAAAATTTCTTTTTTTTTACGTCAGTGGAAATACACCCCTAAAATAAATTTATAGCGTTATAATTGTTGAACTATGAATTTTTTACAGATACCTAAGACTCTTTTAAATCTTCTCGTAAAATCTGTGCTGGGTGGCCTTAAAAATGCACAGTGAAATTTAAAATTACAAGAAAATTTCTTTTTTTAATATCAGTGGATTTACACCTTTAAGATAAATTGTTAACGTTATAATTGTTGAACTGTGAATTTTTTACAGATATCTAAAACACTTTTAAAGATTCTCTTAAAATCCCTGAGTGCTGGGTGGCCTTAAAAATGCATAGTGAATTTTAAAATAACAAGGAAATGTATTTTTTTAACGTCAGTGGAAATACACCCATAAAATAAGTTGTCAGCGTTATAATTGTTAAACTGTGAATTTTTTACAGATACCTAAGACTCTTTCAAATCTTCTCTTAAAATCGCTGAGTGCTGGGTGGCCTTAAAAATGCATAGTGAAATTTAAAATAACAAGAAAATTTCTTTTTTTAACTTCAGTGGATGTACACCCTTAAAATAATTTGTTAGCGTTATAATTGTTGAACTGTGAATTTTTTACAGATACCTAAAACACATTCAAAGCTTCTCTTAAAATCCCTGATTGCTGGGTGGCCTTAAAAAGGCATAGTGAATTTTTAAATAACAAGGAAATGTATTTTTTTTAACGTCAGTAGAAATAAACCCCTAAAATAAGTTGTTAGCGTTATAATTGTTGAACTGAGAATTTTCTACAGATACCTAAGACCCTTTTAAAACTTCCTTAAAAATTCCTGAGTGCTGGGTGGCCTTAAATGTGCATAGTGATTTTTTAAATTAACAAGAAAATTTCTTTTTTTACCTTCCGTCGATGTATACCCATAAAATAAATTGTTAGTGCTATAATTGTTGAACTATGAATTTTTTGCAGATACCTAAGACACTTTTAAAGATTCCTGAGTGTTGGGTGGAGTTAAATGTACATAGTGATTTTTTAAATTAACAAGAAAATTTCTTTTTTACCTTCCGTCGATGTACACCCTTAAGATAAATTGTTAGCGTTTTAATTGTTGAACTGTGAATTTTTTACAGATACCCAAAATACCTTCAAAGCTTCTCTTAAAATCCCTGAGTGCTGGGTGGCCTTAAATGTGCATAGTGATTTTTTAAATTGAAAAGAAAATTTCTTTTTTTACCTTCCGTCGATGTACACCCTTAAGATAAATTGTTAGCGTTATAATTGTTGAACTGTGAATTTTTTACAGATACCTAAGACCCTATTAAAGCTTCTTTTAAAATCCCTGAGTGCTGGGTGGCTTCAAAAATGCATAGTGAATTTTTAAATTAACAATAAAAAATTTTTTAACGTCAGTGGATATATCCCTTTAAAATAAATTGTTAACGTTATAATTGTCAAACTATGAATTTTTCGCAGATATCTAAGACACTTTTAAAGCTTCTCTTAAAATCCCTGAGTGCTGGGAGGCTTCAAAAATGCATAGTGAATTTTTAAATTAACAATAAAAATTTTTTTTTTAACATCAGTGCTAATACCCCTTTAGAATAAATTGTTGGCGTCATAATTGCTGAACTATGAATTTTTTGCAAATACCTAAGACACTTTTAAAGCTTCTCTTAAAATCCTTGAGTGCTGGGTGGCTTTGAAAATGCATAGTGAATTTTAAAATTAAGAATAAAATTTTTTTTAACGTCAGTGGACATGCCCCTTTAATATAAATTGCTAGCGTTATAATTGTTGAACTATGAATTTTTTACAGATACCCAAGACACCTTTAAAGCTTCTCTTAAAATCCCTGAGTGCTGGGTGGCTTCAAAAATGCATAGTGAATTTTTAAATTAACAATAAATTTTTTTTTAACTTCAGTGGATGTACCTCTTTAAAATAAATTGTTAACGTTATAATTGTTGTACTATGAATTTTTTACAGATACCTAAGACACTTCTAAAGATTTTCTTAAAATCTCTGAGTGCTGGGTGGCTTTGAAATTCGATAGTGAATTTTTAAATAAAC